>BSBK01000884.1:0-300000 GCA_027943335.1 Chamaecyparis obtusa
GTTAAAGATGATTGGTCAATCATAGTGATATGAGTTGTTAGTCGAAGCTAACACTATCACCTCCTATATTTAAATTTACCTATAATATATTTGTATAATTTATTAATTAAAATGTTATATAATATTTTATAAAGATATAACATGTCAATCCATGTACAGTCTAATAAATTTTTAAGTTGTCATATTTGGTATAAAAATAGAAAAATATAAAATATAAAGAACAACCATATAGGTCATACAATGATATATACCCCACACCTCTTACCTAAAAATTATACACTTAAAGATTCGATAAAATAAAATAATTATTAACATGAAAAAATATTCTATTGATAAAAGCTATTACCAAATATCTTGTTTTGAGCCTTACGTTCAATTTGATGGGTTACAACTTTTAGTGCTTTCTTCTTGCCTTCACACAATTAAATTAGTATACCTAGATTTTATTCTTTTTATAAATAAAAATAATCATATAAATTTGTATATTTTAATATATAAATTTAAGACAATTTTTTGAAAATGAGGAGTATTAAATAAAATGAATAGTAAATAATAACTATTAGTAAAAAGGAAAAATTAAACAACTTAAAAATGCAGTGAGATGTAATTCTCTTATTTAGTTTTAATTAAAAGAGAACTTATATCCATCTCTTTTTATCTTTTTAAAGGGAAGAATAAGGTTGGGGTCCTATGGAAGGGGGCTTCCTAAAAAATATCGTTGGAGTTGTTTGCTATTTCTTAGGAATATTTTAAAGCTAGCGGTCCCATAAATTGTGTAGTCTACTTCAACTTAAAAAATTAATCTCAAAAATTTAAGGAAGCTAGGGGTCTCATCAATAAATAACTTTGTCTTCCATACTTTGTCCCGGTATGCTATAAAAAGTTCAAGTTTAAGGGAATGCAATAAAATATTTAAAACATTGAACTACTACTAATCTAGCAATATATCTAGATAAGAGAATAAAGAAAGCATAAAACTAAAGGATTCATAAACCTTCACAAACCCAAGTAGCCTCCTTTGTTGAGTAGATTTGTCCAAGATGGAGAGACATTTTCTCACTTTTTGTGCTTCAAGCTTCAAGTGTGGAACCAAATGGGCATTATCGTGGTGTGATTGCAATGAGTTGAAATCAAGATGGTGTGATAAGCTTTCATAAAAGATGGATGATTGTGAAGGATTGGGGACCTCAATTTATAAGCTTGATGAAGGGAAAATGGATGGTCAAAGATTGAATGATGAGGAAGGGCTAGGATGCATCCAACAAAGAGCACACAGATTATGCTTTCTCAAATGCATAGAATTGTGACAAGTGTCATAATGGAAGAGGATGAGAGGACATTGGGGGTTGTGAAGATTTGTCATAAAGACATCTTTTCTCAAATCCCAAAGGTCAATTTTGGAGGAATTGTAACCATTTTGGGAATTGAGAAGAGATTTGGAGAAGTGGGAAGAAGGAATATTTTATTCCTTGGATGGGACAAGTGTGTAAGAATATAGTTGAGATGTGTAAGAGCATTTAAGGTTGACAAATGACATGAGGATGAGATTGGAGTTGATGGGACATGTGGTTGACTTTCGATTCCTAATCTTTTTATTGGGATTGTGCAAATGATTAGGGGAGATTAGGCTTGGATTAGCGAGCAAGTGGGCTTATTAGGAGGATGTGATGAGAGGAGAGAGAATGAGCGGAGGGATTAATTAGCTAAATAAGAGTATTTACCTAATTAAGTGAGGATTAGTGTGTGCAAGTGGATTGGGATGAGTTAAAAGAATGGATTAGATTGGGGAAGTGCAGTTAGGTGAGGGTTAAAGTTAGGAGCAATGTGCTCAAATAGATTAAATATGATTATTTAATCACAAGTGAGAAAATTAGGAATAAAATAATTAATTTTAATAGAGAAACTTATTTATTGAAGTTAATAGAGGAATGAGGATATAATTAGTTAAATGGTTATGGTTTTTTGTTAGATTAATTGGACTATAGCTAATTAATTAAATTAGGAGGCTAACATATATTAATTAAATAATAATATAATTATTTAATTAATAATGCATATGAGAGGATTAAATTTAATTAGAATTAATTAATCAAATTTAGGTGTCTACATTTTTCCCCTCTTTGCAATGACGTTATAATAACGTCATTTAGAAGAAGTTTAAAGTTTCGATGACAAGAAGAATTTAGGAGCAACAAATTTACCCAAGGCTTATGAGAAATGATATTAGTTAGACAATGTGATGCCCCCTAAAGAAGGTGGATGGGAAAGAAAAAGTGGCTCAAGTAGCATCTCGAAAGAAACATTGTCCCAGTCAGATGGAAGAAAGGGTGTGGGAAATAGAGTCTGCCAATGTGAATGAGGTGCAAAACAAAGGTCCCAAGAATAAATGGTACAAGAAACGACCCTGGATGGGCTAGGAAGGTGAAAATGGAGTCCTAAAAGAGGCCCATATAAGAAAAATGGGGTCCAAATACTATTTATTTGCACCTTAGGCCTTGAGAGAAATGAGAAAAGAGAGCATTTTGCCTCTTATTTTTAGAGAAGTTTGAGTACTTGAGGAGATGGTGCAATTCAAACCAACAAGATATCGAACTGATTTGGTGTGGACTGTGTGACATTGATGACATGTAGAATGAGAGGTAGGTTCTAAGAAACTTTACTTTCTACTTCATTTTTTGATGCATTTATTACTTTTTAGGTTAGGAAAGTATGATCATACAAGGGCATATATTGCAAGATCAATCATGCGTTCCTATTGGAGCGTGAAATAGAGTTGGGGTGGGATTTGGTAGGTGAAAATATAGTTTTCATGATTGCATTCCAACGGTAGTAAGTACACAGATAGGATCCATGAGTTCATGAACCCGCAGATCAAGGACCAATGAGAATGCATTCCCACCGGGGTTATGGGTCGGGTTTTGCAAAGATCGATAGGAATGTGTTCCCACCAGACTATGCAAGGGGGTTGAAAACTCTTGTGGGATTGAAGGGGAAAATAATTTGTGAAGAAAAAGGGATGGCTTTCCCTTAGGAAATAGTTAGTGACGGTGATGAAAATCAGAACTACCTGTATCTGACTAAGGGGGTTTTGATTGCAGTGGTTTGTAGACACACTGGTGTTATAGTAGCATCTTATGACTGTTCTTAGGGCTGCAAACCAGTTCACCTCAGCGAAGTAGATTGGAATTGATGGGTTTGGGTTAGGATATGTAGCGAGGATGCCCCATGTTAGGACACACATGGCCATGGTGACCACATTATGTGAGCAGTATAGGTGTGAGATGTTGGCATTCCATCTCCCAACTAGAGAGATGATCATGATTGTGGAGGATGTCTATCATGTATTTTGAATCTTGATTAGGGAGTTGCAAGTGGTGGCAGGGAACGTGACATAAGAAGAGGTAGTCAAGAGCTTGGTGGGGCCATATGTGTCATTGCAACATGGACAACTAACATTAGATAAGTACTTGGATCAGGCACCAACAACGTGGCTAGTGCACTTCTTTGTGTGCGGCTTGGTTAGAGGATACACTGCTCCACACATAGGAGGGACAAGGTTCACACTTGGATTGATCCTAGTGATCATGTAGGTGGTGGAAATTTGACAACGCATGGCACAAGGGACACGCATGCTCGTAGAGATATACAAAGCCCTGCATATGATCTTCTACCATTGAGGGGAGCATAGGAGACATAACATAGGATTAACTACACTATTATAGGTTTGGGCATGGGAGCATATTATTGTCACACACCCAACAGGGTGATAGCATAGATAGGAAAAATAGCCAATTTTTTACAACTAGAGGCATCTTCTTCAATATGAGCACATGGATGACATAGACTACTAGAGGGAGGTGCTAGATAGGTTGATGAACAAGGTCACATGGAGGCTTTACATGGATATAGCAGGTTGGGTAAAGGATCAAATATACTTATCATATATGATCACTCTGGTATACATTGTAGGCTGCTGGGAGTACATTGTGGAGGCATATCGACTAGATAGGGTGATGCAATAGTTTGGGTTGGAATGCAAGATGTGTCAGGGCCTGAGAATAGATTCCAATGAGTTACCATGGATAGGAGAGGGTAGTTTGGGACATGGTTGGACAGGACAAATATTATGGAGAAGTGGAGAGCTCTCAGACCAGTAGATTGGGATCCCCGGGGAGGAGCATCAAATTTAGGTGTTACAACGAGATGCACAAGATGATTTAGGGAACCTTGAGCAATTGGGAGGTCATTTTTAGTACCACTTAGCATTAGAGAGAGGGATGCAGGATAGTAGGGACGAAGGGTGTGGGGATATTATCCAATAAGGAGGAGAGGGGCAGTGGCGACTATAGTGCAGGGAGTCAAAGCCATGGTGGGGGTAGGTGGAGGAGGATAAAGAGTTGTGAGAGAAGTTTGAGGAGGGTATTAGAGGGAGGGGAGTCCAGCAAGGAGCTAGAGTATAAAGACCTATGAGGAGGAGATCAATCAGAATATTTGTAGGGGCATAGGAGGGAGGAGTCAAGGCCATGGATGTCGATGATGGTTAGTAGGGATGAGGGCATGGAGGAGATAGGGGTATGGAGGAGAGGGTGCTCTAGATGCAAGGGTGCATGAAATAGGGGTATAGGTTGCAGGTCCATAGGAAGCTACATAGATAGAGTCATCCTCCCAGGCGAGGGGGACAACAACCCAGATTGCAGCCTTAAAGGATCTCTGGGATAGACTAAATCATATGTATAGGGACAAGACCTTCAAGAGGGATGCATTGTTGCAAGATTGAGACACCTTGCGGGCTAAGAGGGACTCCATGATGAGGGAGAAAGATTTGTTGAGTATGGAGAGGGATGACTTGAGGAGGGAGAGGGACATTGCACAAGAGAAGATTATGATTTGATCTGAGAGAAGGATGCACTTAGGAGACAATGAGATACGCTAAAAGGAGAGAAGGATACCCTGATATGAATTGGGTAGCATAGAGGGAAAAAAATTAGAGGGCATGTGCGGAGTTGGAGGATTTGAGGGAGGTCAGGATGCCCTAGATCAAGCACGAAGGAGGAATGAGGGGAGAGTGGAGGGGATGAGGAGAGAGCTACATGATACTCAGAGGGTTTGTAGAGGAGGGGGAGATCGACAACTGGTACAAGACCTTAGAGATTTATCAGAGCGGTTAGGATTTTACAAGTTTGCATACTATGCTATAGTGCTTCCAGACAGGAAGGTGGAGTATGTGTTGATACAGAGATCAAGCAGTTCCCATGGGGGTTCAAGAAAATAGATAGGTAGCTCCACTAGGAGCACACATTCCCACTAGACAAGGCACAGTTTGAGGCTGGCATATTCTATGGGGTTCACACAGGGGGTGCAGGGACATGGAAAGGATGACACGGGTACTTCTCAGGTAGAGCGGGAAAGGTAGGCTATAGAGACTACAACACAAGAGAGCACAAACAAGCTAGTCTCTCGAGTTCTCTAGTTCAAATATCCTATAGGCCTAGCCAGACAAGAAAATAACCCTTAGGGCCCTCCCAATCAGCCGCCTCCAACATGATTTGATGAACATTTATGTACCCTCGATGATTATTTTAGATATACATGATGTATTTTGTACACAAAACATGATATAGTGATTCTTTGGATGTACCTTTCATATGCCCCACCTTCTAAAGTATAAGAAAATATTATGCAAACAACTTATTGAATGATCAATGTTACACATTCTAATGTTTGAATGTCTTTGTATAGCTAACATAGTTTTCTTTAAAATGGGAAAATAAAGGGAGCTGCATAAAACAATCCTTGGAAAGTACATGCAAATCCCCAAGGATACTTTAGGACAACAACATAAACATGAGGCTATTAATAAAAAGGCAACTACATCCAAGACAAGCTAGTACTTATTTTTTTAATCTTTTTTAAGACTTTCCATTCTAATAAGATTTTGTAGTTAAAACTATTTTTAATAGATTTTATTATATGGTGATTTACTTGAATTCTAGTTTCACATTTTGGCACCAATTCTATCAATGTGTATTTTGATACAACACATGGAACAGATTATTCTCTACTTGAAAAAATATCTCCTCCCAACATTCTTCATGACAAAAGTTGGTTTTCTAGAGAAACTCAATGGTAGATGTAAACTATCTTGTACAATGATCTCTTGTGAAATTTGAGGTAATGGAACGCAATGTATTGATTGTAAGGTGAGAGTTTTGACGCCAATTCTATTAGTGCAGATTTTGATACGACACATAGAACAAATGATTCTCTACTTGAAAGAAAAAAGTCTTCGCTCAACATTATTTATCACAAAATCTAGTTTTCTAAAGAACCTCAATGGTAGATGTAAACTACCTTGTACAACAATCTCTAGTGAAATTTGAGGTGATTGAACACAAGGTATATATTGTAATTATGTTCTTTAAAAAATAGATAGAGAGGTTTCCAAAATAATTTATAATTTCAAATAAGTCTAACTCTAATCTAACAATTTTAATAAAGAAATTCAATTGAAGAGTGAGAAAGAAAAAGGTTCAAAATGAATATGTTTTATCATGTCCTTAAATTTGATTCTAATAGTAGGAAGATTCACTTGAGCTACCCTTGATCCTCCAGTATTCACACAATCAATGACACAAGAGAGTGTATCTCTTAGACAAACTATAAATGAAACATAGTCTAACAATTGATTTCAAGAGCAAATTAAAATCACAACTTACATAGCCTTAGTGCAAGATAGATATTTTATATAATTTTACACTAGCATGCCTACATTGAACACACAAAAGGTTTTACAATCAATAGAGTCCTTAATGATGTGAAACGTATTTTGAAGTCATTAGATAATGAATTAGTTAGGGATAAAAGTAAAAGAACAACATAGATCATGACTAAAAAATCATAAAGAACAAAAAGAACAAAAACAAGTTTTTATGTTAAAGTAAAATGAATGGCTTCGGTCAAGCTTTGGTACCTTTATAGGTTTAGGTTTGACTACTAATTGTAGTGTAAATAACAACTCCATGTAGATGTGCATAAGAAAATAATATACTTCATAAGAAACTTGTTTACAATCTTATGATAAATGAGTTTTGATGAACACAAATACTATGTATGATGGTTATGATTGGAAAAAAAATATTAATAATAATACAAATTAACCATGTACTTCTAACCCTTCTATATTTAGGTCGTGTTAGCGTATTACAAATGATAGGTAACTATAACTGTTACCAAAACTGTTGAGCTATTGCATAACAATCTTCAACTAGCTTTTGCAGTGTACAAATACACTTTAAACCATGATGGAAATATCGAAGCATTCACCTCAGATAGATTTCATTTTGGTATCAGAGCCTTATCTATCTTTGTGCGTTCGAGATGGCCGATGGGATGATAGGCGCACCATATTGTTTGCATTTTGTGGATTGCAACCTTCAATTTCTCCTAAACTCGGTCGTGTTAGCGTATTACAAATGATAGGTAACTATAACTGTTACCAAAACTGTTGAGCTATTGCATAACAATCTTCAACTAGCTTTCGCAGTGTACAAATACACTTTAAACCATGATGGAAATATCGAAGCATTCACCTCAGATAGATTTCATTTTGGTATCAGAGCCTTATCTATCTTTGTGCGTTCGAGATGGCCGATGGGATGATAGGCGCACCATATTGTTTGCATTTTGTGGATTGCAACCTTCAATTTCTCCTAAACTCGATCAAACTAGAGAATTTGAAAAGAAAGTAGAAGAAAAATGCTTGCAAAGAGAAGCAGGAAATTAAAGAGGACATTTGTGACTGCTAAAATGTTCTCAATCTGTGAAGTTGTTTGGGCTGATCAAACTTTGTAATCTCGTGTGGGAAATCGGCATGCAAAAATTGATCATTCGGTATGGAATGAATAGGGAACGGTTGAATGTGAGGAGTTGTGATTCGATTGGTAGATATTCTGAAAAAGGACTTTGTATTGGTCTGAGAATATTCAGCGCCCAAATAGTAGGAGGAGTATGGAAGGCAGAGATGCAACACAATCTATTGGAAAAGAGTTTGGCAAACATAGGCATATACTTAAATGAGGTTGTTTATGGTTGAATGAGGTTGTAGTGGCAGCAAGGTGGTCAGCTCCATTTTTTTTATTTTAAAGCACTGTATCTCTATCTCTGTGCATCAATAAAAGTTTGGTAGTAGGAAGAAATTGAGCTTTGTCTTGAAGTTGTTATATAGTTTATAAATATTATGTAGATATTAATGGAAATGTAAAAGATTTGGGTGATAGAGCATAAATGTATCTCAATTGGAATAGGTTGTACACACATTAGAATTCAAGGAGAGATGGGGCAGGTAGTGATATTGGTGAAGATAATCCATCCAAGTGTTCAAGTATTCGAAATAGTTTGATATTGGTTTGCATTTTTCAAAATGGAGGTTCTATTAGACAAGTATTTCTAATTTAGGAGATTCTATTGGACAAGGATTCTGAATTTAATTTTTGTACATGGAGAATGAAAATGCAAATGCAACTAATGAATAAGAATTTGTGGGGAGTAGTAAGTGGATAATTTGGAAAAATTGTTAGGAGCAAAAGCATTTAATGCAAAGTTTTCTTTAAAGCTTCAGATGTTCAAGTTCAAAATGGAAGATGGAATCACAATGTTAAATCATATAAGCAATTTGAAATCTCTCACTAGGCTGCTAAGTGGTCAAGGATCCACTAGATGATGATGATGCTAAGGTCATCCTATTAAACAACTTGCCTTCAAAATACAATAATGAACATATCTTTACACTCAGTCAAATCACTTCATAAAATCTAGAAGATGTGATTTCAACTATTCTTGTAGAAGAAAGTCTGAGATGAAGAAAGAATTTGAAGATCTTCAATTAGGTAAAGCACTATATTCACAAAGCAATAACAAATGGTCGGGTTTTCTAAAGGTGGATGATACCACGACTGTCGTGGGTCTCTACCTTTGCACGCATTTTGGTCGACATTGATATCTCCACACATGTCCTTGGAGATGTGGTTCTAATGGTGGGGATAGGCCATGGACTCAACCGGTGGATTATGAGGGCCTCCCATTTTGATGGCGTCGGTGTTTCTCTACTAGCCACCTGGGAACAAATTGTTTTCTCTTGCAGCGTAAAGGTGTTGTCACTTGGTGGAAGGAGGCTAATGATGAACATTTGGTTGTCTTGGCTTTCTATTCTTCCTCTGACGACACATCATAGGTTGGCAATGACTCGCCTCTAGATGAAGCTCCTACTGCGAATCAAGATGATGCTATGGATTTGGTTGTATAATCCTTGTGGATCCTACTCATGTTGTGTTGGAAAATTTAAGTTGTCATTGGTGAAGATAGATGCAAACACCATTCCCACCGGTATAGGTATATCGGTAGATCACTCATATTACTTTATAGGCACCGGTAGACTAAACAGAGCATATGCATTGGTAGACTAAACAAAGGAGATGCACTGGTAGACTAAATAGAGTACATAGTACCAGTCTTATAGTGCATATAGGGGATGAACCGAGTATAAGATCAATACTAGTCAAGTCCATAATAATCTGCATCGGATTATGTGGAGCTATCTAATTTAAAATCAGATTATACAGAGCATCCACCATTTAGAACTGGAGTTAGCTTTTTAACAAGAGTTAGTTTTATTTTTACGCGGATGTTTCAAGGTAAACTCAAGATCATCTCACAAAGCTTTTTGCTGCATGATTTTTGGGTGAGTTTACAGCTTGGCAGTTCTATGAGTTAGGTTTTAATAAGATTACTTTCTTATAAATACAGGTCATAGGACACAAAAGAAGTGTTGTTGAAAATATAGAGTAGTAGAGAGATATCTTCTAAGAGAGGCTATGGTCACAAGAGGTGAAAGATAGAGAAGTTCAACAACCAGGCTAAGCAGAAAGGTTAACATGTATGATCTAATCAGACAGAAGTTGTCAATTCAGATCATTGCTTTTATTCTGTTAAAGCATATTCAAATCCCTCTATCAGGGTGAACCCTAATAGGTTCTTTGTATAAATCCTTTAACCGGGTAGCGTCTTGATTGATGTTGAAAGTCCCTTAACAAGGCGGCTCCTAATAGAGTCAAGATCTTAATCAATCTTCTACCAAATCCCTTTATTGGGTAGCACTCTTGCAAGTGCTTTGTAAGCTCTTAACTAGGCATCTTTATTACTGCAACTTAGTGAAGTTGTGAGCTCTATCTCACCGTGGTTTTTTCCTTCTAACCGAGGGTTTCCACGTATAAATGATGTCTTGCTCTGAATATTTATATTTCTGTTTGTGAATGGTTATTTACATTCTTTTTATTTTGCAAGAATCTTTATATAAGGTTTAATTGAAGATAGAAATAGTATTTATTGATTCACCCCCCTCTCAGTAACCGATTAGTAATAACAATTGGTATCAGAGCACTGGTTCTCAAATATATTTAGAGCTTAACCGCTTGAGAAAAGATCATGGAGGGCTACAGGTATCATAAGTAGCTTGAGGAAACCAATGACATCATTGCCTCTCTTGAGAATAGACTAAGAAGATCTCTTGCTAAGAGAAAGGAACTAGCTTTGCAGTTAAGTGAGAGCAATGAAATGATTGAGGAGCTCTCTGGGCAAAGTGGATCAGACGAAGCTAAAGAGGTAGTCTCTGAGCTCATGGAAAGGAACCACATCTTAACCAATTGGATCTCCAACCTGAAAAGGGAGCAGGAAGATAATGCCCTAAGAATGATTGATTTAATTGAGAAAAAGAGGAAAGCTGAAGATGAAAGAAACACTGCAATAAAATCTCTTGCAGCCTTTGAGAGAGCAAGAAATCTGGCTGAAGGATCAGTAAGAGAGAGTGATATTGTCATTCTACAACTTCAAGAAGACATGCAGATAGTCACTCAAGAAAATGCCAACATGCAAAAGAATTGGCATGACAGAGATTATGCATGCAAGAGGCTAGCAATTGAGTTGTATCAACTGATGGAACAAATAAAAATTCTCGAAGAAAGAAATGAGACACTCAGAAGGTACAATGAAAGTTCTGCAAAGCTTGATGAATAATTGAAAGCTCAGAGAAAGCATAAGGATCCCACAAGACTTGGCTTCACCAGTCAAAGCACCAAGGAAACCGGTGAGTAATCTGAAGCCAAGAAAAGAAAGAAGGAAAAGAAGAAACCGATAGAACAAAAAGGTAAAAAGACCTTAAATACTTCTTGCAATCATTGTGGCAAACCAGGACATAGAACAAGTGACTGTAGAAATGCACCTTGTGCTCCTCAAGAAGTTATGTTTGTCAAAGATGATTGCCCGATCATAGTGTTATGAGTTGTTAGTCGAAGCTAAGACTATCACCTCCTATATTTGTATTTACCTATAATATATTTTTATAATAAGTGTTATATAAGATTTTATAAAGATATGAAATGCCAATCCATGTGAAGTCTAATAAATTTTTAAGTTGTCACATTTGGTATAAAAATAGCAAAACCTAAAAGTAAAAGAACAACCATATAGGTCATCAAATGATCTATACCCCACTCTAATCTAAAAAATTATACACTTAAAGATTCGATAAAATAAAATACATGAAAAAATATTCTAAAGCTATTACCAAATATCTTGTGTTGAGCCTTACGTTCAATTTGATGGGTTGCAACTTCCAATGCTCTCTTCTTGCCCTCACACAATTAAATTAGTATACCTAGATTTTATTCTTTTTTAAAAAATAATTAAATGATATAAATTATTATAAAATTTTATATTAATATAAATTTAAGACATTTTTTTTAAATGAGTATTAAATAAAATGAATAGTAAATAATAACTATTAGTAAAAATGAAAAATCAAACAACTTAAAAACATAGTGAGATGTAATTCTCTATTATATTTAGTTTTAATTAAAAAAGACCTTATATCCATCTATTTTTATCTTTTTAAATGGAAGAATAAGGTTGGGGTCCTATGGAAGGGGGCTTCCTAAAAAATAGAGTTGGAGTTGTTTGTTATTTCTTAGGAATATTTTAAAGCTAGTGGTCCCGTAAATTTTGTAGTCTACTCCAGCTTAAAAAAATTTAGCTCAAAAATTTAAGGAAGTCGGTGGTCTCATGAATAAATAACTTTGTCTTCCATACTTTGTCCTTGTATGCTATAAAAAATGCAAGTCTAATGGAATGCAATAAAATATTTAAAACATGCAACTGTTACTAATCTAGCAATATATAGATAAGACAATAAAGAAAGCATAAAACTAAAAGATTTGTAAACCTTCACAAACCCAAGTAGCCACCTTTGTTGAGTAGATTTGTCCAAGATGGGGAGATGTGTGCTCACTTTTTTGTGCTTCAAGCTTCAAGTGTGGATCCAAAAGGGCATTATGGTGGTGTGATTGCAATGAGTTGAAATCAAAATGGCATAATAAGCTCACATAAAAGATGGATGATTGTGAAGGATTGGGGACCTCAATTTATAAGCTTGAGGAAGGACAAATAGATAGTCAAAGATTGAATGATGAGGAAGGAAGGGATAGGATGCATCCAAGAGAGAGCACATGGATTATGCTTTCTCAAATGCATAGAATTGTGACCAGTAACACAATGGAAGATGATGAGAGGACATTGGGGGTTGTGAGGATTTGTCATAAAGACATATCTTTTCTCAAATCTCAAAGGTCAATTTTGGAGGAATGTGACCATTTTGGGAATTGAAAAGAGATTTGGAGAAGTGGGAACAAGGAATATTTTATTCCTTGGATGGGACAAGTGTGTAAGTATATAGTTGAGATGTGTAAGAGAATTTAAGGTTGACAAATGACATGGGGATGAGATTAGAGTTGATGGGACATGTGGTTGACTTTGGATTCTTAATCTTTTTTATTGGGATTGTACAAATGATTGGGGAGCAATTAGGATTGGATTAGTGGGAAAGTGGGCTGATTAGGAGGATGTGATGAGAGGAGAGAGAATGAGTCAAGGAATTAATTGGTTAAATAAGAGTATTTACCTAATTAAGTGAGGAGTAGTGTGTGCAAGTGGGTTGGGTTCAATTAAAAGAATGGGTTAGATTGGGGAAGTGCAATTAGGTGAGGGTTAAAGTTAGAAGCAATGTGCTCAAATAGATTAAATATGATTATTTAATCACAAGTGAGGAAATTAGGAATAAAGGAATTAATTTTAATAGATAAATTTAGTTAATGAAGTTAATAGAGGAAGGAGGATATAATTAATTAAATGGTTATGGGTTGCTATTAGATTAATTGGACTATAGCTAATTAATTAAATTAATTAAACTAGGAGGCTAACATATATTAATTAAATAATAATATAATGATTTAATTAATAATACATAGGAGATGATTAAATTTAATTAGAATTTGTTAATCAAATTTAGGTGTCTACATTTTTCCCCTCTTTGCAATGATGTTAGAAGAACGTCATTTTGAAGAAGTTTAAAGTTTCGATGACATGAAGAATTTAGGAGCAACAAAGTTTCCCCAAGCTTACGAGAAATGATATTAGTTAGATAGGGTGATGTTCCCTAAAGAAGGCAAACAAGAAAGAAAAAGTGGCTCAAGAAACATCTCGAAAGAAAAATTTCCCTTGTGGGATGGAAGAAGGGGTGTGGGAAAAAGAGTCTGTCAATGTGAATGAGGCGCAAAATGAAGGTCCCGAGAATAAATGGTACAAGAAATGGCCTCATGGGTGCTAGGAAGGTGAAAATGGAGTCCTAAAAGGGGCCCATATAAGAAAAATGGGGTCCAAATACTATTCATTTGCACTTTAGGCCTTGAGAGAATTGAGAGAAGAGAGCCTTTTGCCCCTTATTTTTAGAGCAGTTTGAGTACTTAAGGAGATGGCACAATTCAGACCAATAGGACATCAAACTGATGTGGTGTGGACTCTGTGACATTGACGACACATAGATTGAGAGGTAGGTTCTAAGAAACCATACTTTGTACTTCATTTTTTTATGCATTTATTACTTTTTAGGTTAGGAAAGCATGACCCTACGAGGGCATATCTTGCAAGATCAATCATGCATTCTTGTTAGACTATGAAATGGAGTTGGGCGGGATTTGGTAGGTGAAAATAAAGTTTACAAGATCGCATTCCCACAGTAGTAGGTATGCAGATAGGATCTACAAGTTCATGAACTTGTAGATCAGGGACCAAGGGAATGCATTCTTGTCGAGGTTATGGGTCAGGTTTTGCAAAGATCGACAAAATTGTGTTCCCACCAAACTATGCAAGGGGGTTGAAAACTCCTGTGGGATTGAAGGGAAAAAAATTTGGGAAGAAAAAGGGATGGCTTTCCCTTAGGAAATGGTTAGTGGGGGTGATGAAAATCAGAACTACTTGTATCTGATTGAAGGGGTTTTGATTGTAGTGGTTCGTAGACAAGCTGGTGTTGCAACAATAGTTCATGACCATTCTTAAGGCTGTAAACTAGTTCACCTCAGTGAAGTAGATTAGAGTTGATGGGTTGGGATTAGGGTATGTGGTGAGGATGCCCCATGTTAGGACACACATGGCCATGGTGACCACATTATGTGAGTAGTACAGGTGTGATACATTGACATTACATCTCCCAACTGGAGAGATGATCATTTTGGAGGATGTCTATTGTATCTTTCAACTCCTAATTAGGGAGTTGTAGGTGGTGGTAGGGAACGTGACATAAGATAGCTTGGTGGGGCCAGATGTGTCATTGCAACATGGACAACTGACATTGGATAGGTACCTGGATCAGGCAACAATAGCACGGCTAGTGCACTTCTTTGTGTGTGGCCTAGTTAAAGGATACATTTCTCCAAACATAGGAGGGACAAGGGTCACACTTGGATTGATCCTACTAATCACGTAGGTGGTGGGAATTGAACAACCCATGGCACGGGGGACACTCATGCTCGTAGAGATATACAAAGACCTGCATATGATCTGCTACCATGGAGAGGAGCATAGGAGACACAACATAGGATTCATTACACTATTACAAGTTTGGGCATGGGACATATTTGTTGGAAATCTAAGATGGGAAGTGAGATACTGAGAGGGGGGTGAATCAAATATCTGCTAATAATTCTATTTTGACATAAATTACACTTGCATAACTTAAACATGAAATTCAATATTGAAATAGATCTAACATTCTAATCTTCATCCATGAAATTGAAACATAACACAAATATTTTGGTTACCTAGAAACCCTTGATAGGTAAAACTGGGGTGGGGATGACACCCATAAATCTTCACTACTGCAGTATTAAAGTTTTCCTATTAGGGCTACAAAGTTTGATCATAAACTAATGATCTACCCTGTGAGGGGTCTACCTTGTTAAGAGCTTACAGACTTATTCAATATACCTTGGTAAAAGTATTTAAACTTACAAAAAAGTAAGCACTCGGTTAAGAGATTTACTTAGGCCTGTTAGGACCACTCTGTTAAGAGATTTACCCTGATTCACCTGCTAAAATGTCTCAGTACCTGATCCTTCAGTTTGCACTATGATGTTGATAATAGATCTTCTCCTTCCAATACTTATTTGATCTCCTCAATCAAATATATCTTTGTTCTGCTCTTCATTGCTTAGCTCGATCACTCTAACTGATCTTTGCTTATATCAAAATGCTTCTCTGTTATGTATATGAGATCCTTCATACTCTCTTACACAATTTTAGGATTCAAATCTCATCTTATATAGACAATAAATCAACTCCCTAGATCAAGATCAACAATCTAGATTTTCTACTTATGCCGCTTAAGCATTCCCTTAATCTGATAGGCTACATAGCTTACATAGGGATTAATGATTACAAATATAAAGCATAATCACCTATGTGATTCCCTTAACAAACATTAAATATTGTATAGATGTCGGCCAAAATGGTTTACCTTAGTGTTTGTGCCATTACAAACACATATGTCAAAATTGGTTTGCTCAGAATATGAAGTCTCTGACACTTGGCATTAAGTGTTCTTCATATACTGGTGTTCGGCACTGACACTTCTATACAACTCAACATAAATTGCTCAGCTATTACTGAAGTACTCGGTGACCTCTGACTTTCTCGGTAGTAACTATTTCTCGGTAATTATACAAGATACAAGTCTAGACATAACTCGGCCTATACATGATGACTCGGTCATAGTGATGACCGACCAATATTGCCTAGAAAATGACTAAGTGTAAGACACTAATAGACAACAAAACTTAGGGATCAACAATTCCCCCCTTTGACATTAGTGGCAAAAACACTTTGTCATGACAATTACATTACAGCAAGAGTACTTAGTAACATAAAAACTCTAATATTAATACCACCCCTAAGACTTTGACTTGGTCTTCAAAAAGATTCTACTAAATATATATACATAAGACTCCTTTGACATACAACTGATTATATACATTATAAAATAGTATGTCATACCTTTATGTTATTTCCTCATGTCATTTCCTCTATTTTTGCTAATTTTTTCATGGCATATCATTTCCCCCTTATTTTTGTCACTTGAAGTTGCTAGGGTGTAGGGGTTTTGAAATATTTATCCAAAAATAGTTTATGGAGCTGCATTATCATACCTAATACATTGTCTCATCCTGACCTTATAGACTCCAAAACCTATGTCTTTATTTCTAGCTCGGCAGCTAGAGCAACTAAGCTCTCGGTAATAGAGAGATGAGGGTCTCTCTGTACTAACTCATTTGTCGTTGCTAATTCCTTCTGCATAACTTCCAAATGAGGTGTTAACATCATTTGTATGGAAATCAGCCTTGCTCTTATTCATCCATAATTAGCCATCAACTTGGCTAATCTTCCATGTGCATGTAGCAATCTAGTGAAGTGGATGGAATTGGAGCTTGCATCCATTCTCAGTGAATCACCAATAGACTTTAAGTCTAATTGCAGTTTATCAATCAATTCTTGATTGTCCTTAGTGAATTCATCCACATTAATGTATCATCTTAAAATGGAAGCACTTCCATGTTAAGAGCATTTAGCCCTCCGAGTAAGTGGTTTGGGGTCATGTCAAGCACCTTGATCGGGTCTTTGCATGTATTTGGCTTTTCTCCCTACTTTCCACTTCTTCCCCGCACTTGATTTCTTCATTCTAGGTAAAATTAGGGCTAGGATCTTAAGGATTCTCCTAAATTTCCCTCTTCTATGGCTCTATTTTCTAGGTAGGGTTTAGAAATGGATCCTCTTGGGCTTCATCATAGTAATCATAGGATTTTATGTCTATCTCTGACATTCTATCATGTTCTGGCATCATTTCTAGGTTTCAGGGCATCCCCGGGACCTCCTAACTTGGTTCTGAGTCAATTTGGGACCAGGGTCAAGGTCGAGTTAGAACCTGACTAGGTCAAGGTTGAGCTAAGACCCTAACTAGGTCAATTCCTACCTCAACTTTGACCCCTTCCTCCAAAATTCCAATTTCTAGAATTTTTAGGCTTCGGGCTTTCGGGATATTTATTTTCCCACCTCCAAGTTGGCCATTTTGGGTTTCGAGATGGTAAATCCTTTAATTGCATTTAATCTAGGTATATTTTCTAAAGGTGAGGACCTAATTGGGATTTAATTCTCCAAGGTGGCCCATCTAGAGGAGTGTGCCCTAAATCACTATAAAAGGAGGCCTTCCTCTCTCATTTTCACAATCAAGTTTTCTCAATCAAAAGTTTTCATATCTCATCTCAAGCAATTGCAAGCTCTCCAGCTCTCAAAGTGATCAAGCAAGCATCCATTCAAGCATCCAAGTCTTCTTCTCCATCCAAGTTCTCCATTGAAGATCAAGGATTCAAGAATTCAAGCCGTTGAAGAGATTTGGTTGAAACCCTAGATCTAGCCATCATGATGGTGTGATCTTCCTTCAAGATCCTTTGTTCATCTTCAAGATCCATTTCATTCTTCTCTCAAGGTGGATTCCAAGCATACAACCATGGAGGTTTGATTTACATTTATTGTTGTGTTCAAGCTTTCATATCAATATACTTGTTTACATTTCAAATACAATTGCATATCTATTGAATTGCATAGCTTCATTGTTAGATCCTTTTCTACTACTTGCTACCATTCCTATTTCAATTTCAATATTAAGGTTGATTCCAAACTGGGGTTTGACCAAGGCAAACCCCCCATACAACAAAAACCCCCCATTTTCTTGCAGGTACAGGTGCGGCATTTCGGATATGAGAGCGAATTTGGATACCCTTTTCGAAAAACTTTCAGGATCTGCGAATAGAATTCTAATCGGACTTCAAATAAAGAATGTGGTATTTGACCTTTTATGAGGGTCAAACCCGAGCTAAGCCATCTTGAGGAAAGATTTCTGGGTTTTCTCTATCTCAGCATTTCTAGTCCAAGACAAGTTTCAGATTTTCTCAAAAGTGTACACAGACATCAGAATTCAACATTTTCCAGATCTGCCCTAATTTGAGGTTAGTACTTGTATTTCAATTATTCTATATTCTAAACATAATCCTCCACATAGGGAAATATTGGATTTACTCTCTCTTCCTACTCTTTTCCATAAATTGATTCGATTGTGCATTAACCTTTTGGTTGATCAAATCAGATCTCTTCTTTGGAGAATTTGGGTTTGAGAATAGGTCTCATATTTCCCCCTTTACATTTGAATAGGGGTGAATCCATTTTACCACTATTCAATTACATAACTTCTTGTACAGATAATGAGCATTCTGCACAACTTCCTCTAGATTTGTCACTAAGGCAAAAAGTTCTACCTATTTTACTGTTATTTCAATGGAAACCTTTTCCAGCATTCTGGTCTCAAACTTTCTCTCAGACCACTGCATAAGTTTTTCATTTGCCTTGTTGTCATCATTATTCACCTTCTTAAAAATTTGTACTAGTTGATCTAAGATAGGTTCTAAATCATTCACATCATCCATTTCAAAAGCTTCAATAAATATACCTTTAATCTCATGCAAGACTTGCTTTTGTTGATGCTCTCTTCTTAACTCCTCTTGCTTGCTCTTCTTCTTCAAGAGATCTTGTAATATCTACATTTTCTCATAAGTTAAGTTATCAGTGTCCCACTTAGGAATCACTATAACTTCATCGAGTGTAACCTATGTTCCAGGAGATTTCTCCTTCTTCTTCTATGATTTCTTCCTCAGTGTATTCCCACTTGGCATTTGTATTAGGGCTTTTATGGCCTCTTGTTCCTTAGGCTCTGGTGTTTCCTTTGGTATCTCTTCTTCAGCCTTCTTCTTTTCCTCCACATGAGGACCTATTACAACTAATGCACACTTATCTACTTCATCCTTTAGACTTTCCTCTACTTGTTCTTTCTTTTCCTCCTCGATGGGTGCATTCTCAGTTGTGATTGCTAACTTGTCCTATTTCTTGGCACTAGTACTCTGTGGGACTTGTGGTTCAACTATGACTGTACAAGAACTTAAAGGTGTAGTGTCCACATTTGATGCACTCTCAATCCTTGGATAATCATGTACCTGTATTAATACTAGATTGGTGCATGGTAGAAACTTATCTGAGGCTGCCTCGACAAGTATTTGTTTATGAATTTCCTCCTCAATTAATACTTTTTTTTTATTGGGGCATCCTCAATTATATCCACAATTGTGATCCACATACTTCTACCTTCTGTCCTGCTTCCTCCTCTACATTATGCAGTTCATCAATATCTTCCTTGTTATCTAACTCCACTTGACTGGATTTGCCTACACTTGGTTGTGAGGTCTTCTCAATTATAAGTCCAAAGATAATTTTCCACAACCTTGTGCTCTGTTGAACAATATCTTCAACCTTATGTTGCAAAATAGAATATGCCCGGAGCTTGGGTACAAACTTGTTTCTATATTGCTCCATATATTGTTTTATGTACTCAGGGGATAGATCTAGCATGAATTGAGCTAGAGTACTCTCCCTTATTTGTTTTTCATTCATCATGGCATACTACTATTTATGATCGATTCTCTTGTATAGCCAACAAATCAACTCCCTAGATCAAGATCGACGATCTAGATTTTTTGCTTATGTCGCTTAAGCATTCCCTTAATCTGATAGGCTACATAGCTTATATAGGGATTAATGATTAAAAATATAAAGCATAATCACCTCTGTGATTCCCTCAACAAACATTAAATATTATATAGATGTCGGCCAAAATGGTTTACCTAAGTGTTTGTGCCATTACAAACACATGTCAAAACTGGCTTGCTCGGCATATGAAGTCTCTGACACTCAGCATTAACTGCTCTTTATATACTAGTGCTCAGCACTGACACTTCTATACAACTTGGCATAAACTACTCAGCTATTACTGAAGTACTTGGTGACCTCTGACTTACTCGGCAGTAACTACTACTCGGTAGTTATACAAGATACAAGTCTAGACATAACTTGGCCTATACATGATGACTCGGTCGCAGTGATGACCGACCAATACTGCCTAGAAAATGACTAAGTGTAAGACACTAATAGACAACAAAACTTAGGGATCAACAATATTGTTGTCACACGCCCAACAAGGAGATGCATAGATAGGCAGAGGAACCAATTGTTTATAGCTGAGGCATCTAATTACATATGATCACATGAATGACATAGACTACTAGAGGAAGGTGCTAGATAGGTTGAGGAATGAGGTCACATGGAGTCTCTACATGGATATAGAAGGTTGGGTAAAGAATCAAATACACTTTTCATATATAATCACTCAAGTATACATTGTAGGTCGTTGGGAGTACATCATGGAGACGTACCAATTAGATAGAGTGATACAATAGTTTGGGTTGGTGCAAGATGTATTAGGGCTTGAGCATAGGTTCCAATGAGTTACCAAGGATAGGAGAGGGGAGTTTGGGCCATGGTTGGATATGACAAAGATTATGGAAAAGTGAAGAGCTCTCAGACCAATAGATTGGGATCCTCAGGGAGGAGCATCAGATTTAGGTGTTACAATGAGATTCACAAGATGGTTTAGGGATCCTTGGGAAATTGGGAGGTCATTTTTAGCACCACTTAGTGTTAGAGAGAGGGTGGCAACATAGCAAGGATGAAGGGTGTGGGTATATTATCCAATAGGGAGGAGAGGGGTAGCGGCAACTATAGTGCAAAGATTCAAATCCATGGTGGGGGTGGGTGGAAGAGGATAGAGAGTTGGGAGAGTAGTTCGGGGAGGGGCTAGGGGGAGGGGAGCCTAGGAAGGGGCTAGAGTATAGAGACCTAGGAGGAGGAGGAGAGGAATCATAATAGCTGCAGGGGGGATAGGAGGGAGGATTCAAGGCCATGGATGTCGATGATGGTTAGCAGGGATGGGGGATGGAGGAGAGGGTTCTATGGATGAAAGTGTGCATGAAATAGGGGTATAGGTTGTAGTTCCACAAGCAGCTACATAGATAGAGTTTCCCTCCTATGTGAGGGGAACAACAATCCAAATTGCATCCTTAGAGGAGCCCTGGGATATACTAGATCAAATGTATAGAGATAAGACCATTGAGAGGGATGCATTGCTATAAGATTGAGACACCTTGTGGGGTAAGAGGGACTCCATGATGAGGAAGCAAGATTTTTTGGATATGGAGAGGGAGGACTTGAGGAGGGAGAGAGATTTATTGCATAGGCAAAGAGTATGATTTGATCTGAGAGAGGGATGCACTTAGGAGACAACAAGATATGCTAAAAGGAGAGAATGATACTTCGATATGAATTGGGGTAGCATAGAGGATAAAGTTGTAGAGGGCATGTGCAGAGGTGGAGGATTTGAGAGAGGTCGAGATGCCCTAGATCAGGCACGAAGGAGGAATGAGGAGAGAGTGGAGGGGATGAGGAGAGAGCTACAGGAGACTTGGAGGGTTGGTAGAGGAGGGGGGCTTGATAGCAAGTATAGGACCTTAGATATTTATCAGAGTAGTTAGGATTTTACAAGGTCGCATACTATGCTATAGTGCTTGCAGACAAGAAGGTGGAGTATGTGTTGATAAAGAGATCACGCAGTTCCCATGGGGGTTCAAGAAAACAGATAGGTAACTGCACTAGGAGCACACATTCCCACTAGACAAGACATAGTTTGAGGATGACATATTATGTGGGGTTCGTATAGGGGGTATAGGGACATGGAGAGGATAACATAGGTACTTCTCAGGCAAAGGGGGCAAGGCGGGCTATAGAGACTACAACACAAGGGGGCATAAACAAGCTAGTCTCTCGAGCTCTTGGGTTCAAATATCCTATAGGCCTATCCAAATAGGACAATAACCCTTAGGGATCTCCCGGTCAACTGCCTCCAACATAATTTGATGAACATTTATGTACCCTCGATAATTCTTTTGGATATACATGATGTATTATGTACATGACACATGGTATATTGATTCTTTGGATGTACCTCTCATATGCCCCACCTTCTAAAGCATAAGAAAATATTATGCAAACAACTTCATGAATGATCAATGTTACACATTCTAATGTTTGAACATCTTTGTGTAGCTAACATAGTTTGCTTTAAAATGGGAAAATAAAGGGAGCCACATAAAAAAAATCCTTAGAAAGTACATGCAAATTCCCAAGAATACTTCAGGACAACCACATAAACATGAGGCTATTGTTAAAAATGAAACCATGTCCAAGACAAGCTAGTACTTTTTTTTAATCTTTTTTAAGACTTTCGATTCTAATAAGATTTTGTAGTTAAAACTATTTTTAATAGATTTTATTATATGGTGATTTACTTGAATTCTAGTTTCACATTTTGGCACCAATTTTATCAATGCGCATTTTGATACAACACATGGAACAAATTATTCTCTACTTGAAAAAATATATCCACCCAACATTCTAGAGAAACTCAATGGTAGATGTAAACTATCTTGTACAATGATCTGTTGTGAAATTTGAGGTAATGAAACATAAGTATTGATTGTAAGGTGAGATTTTTTACACCAATTCTATTAATGCAGATTTTGACACAACACAAAACAAATGATTCTCTACTTGAAAGAAAAAAGTCATGTCAACATTCTTTATCACAAAAGATAGTTTTCTAAAGAACATCAATGGTAGATATAAACTACCTTGAACAATAATCTCTACTGAAATTTGAGGTGATTGAACACAATGTATTTATTGTAATTATGTTCTTTAAAAAATAGATAGAGGTTTCCAAAATAATTTATAATTTCAAATAAGGGGCCTAAGTCTAACTCTAATCTAACAAATTTTAATAAGGAAATCCAATTGAAGGGTGAGAAAGAAAAAGGTTCAAAATGAATATGTTTTATCATGTCCTTAAATTTGATTATAATAGTAGGAAGATTCAATTGAGCTACCCTTGCTCCTCCTGTATTCACACAATCAATGACACAAGAGATTGTATCTCTTAGAGACCAGTAAACTATAAATGAAACGTAGTCGAACAATTGATTTCAGGAACAAATTAAATCACAACTTACATGGCCTTTGTGCAAGATAGGTATTTTATATAATTTTACACTCACATGCCTACATTGAACACACTAAAGATTTTACAATCAATAAAGTCCTTAATGGTGTGAAACATATTTTGAAGTCATTAGACAATGAGTTAATTAGGGATAAATGTAAAAGAACAACAAAGTAAAAGACCAAGATAGATCATGACTAAAAAACCATAAAGAAAAGAAGAACAAAAACAAGTTTTTGTTAAAGTAAAATGAATGGCTTCGATCAAGTTTTAGGACCTTCATAGGTTTAGGTTAGACTACTAATTGTAGTGTAAATGACAATTCCATGTAGATGTGCATAAGGAAATAACATACTTCATAAGAAACTTGTTTACAATCTTATGATAAATGAGTTTTGATGAACACAAATACTATGGGATGCGGCTATCCTTCCAACAAAATGCATAGTTGGCTTTTCTGCAAATTCGAAAAACACAACAGAATTTTATGAAATTTTCAGGAGGAATTCTTCATAATTGGATAGGTTTATGGTAGAAAAACAGAAAAATCTGCCAAAAAATCATTGTATTTTTGCATATCTGAAAAAAAAAAAATTCACTCTTTTAATTTGACGGTGCATTCTATGAAGAGGATAGCCTGCACCAAGACTATGTGTGATAGTTATGATTGGGGAAAAAATATTAATAATAATACAAACTAACCATGTACTTCTAACCCTTCTATACTTAAGTCGTGTTAGCGTATTACAAACGATAGGTAATTATAACTGTTACCAAAACTGTTGAACTATTGCATAACAATCTTCAACTATGTTTCGCATTGTACAAATACACTTTAAACCATGATGGAAATATCGAAGCCATATCTATCTTTGTGCGTTCGAGATGGGCGATGGGATGATAGGCGCACCATATTGTTTGCTTGAAAAGAGAAGCAGGAAATTAAAGAGGACATTTGTGACTGCTAAAATGTTCTCAATCTGTGAAGTTGTTTGGGCTGATCAAAATTATAATCTTGTATGGGAAATCGGCATGCAAAATGTAGAATATTGATCATTTGGTATGGAATGTGAGGAGTTGTTCGATTGGTAGATATTCTGAAAAGGACTTTGTATTGGCCTGAGTATATTCAGCGCCCAAATAGTAGCAGGAGTATGGAAGGCAAAGAGGCAACACAGTGTATTGGAAAAGAGTTTGGCAAGAATAGGCATATACTTAAATGAGGATGTTTATGGTTGAATGAGGTTGCAATGGCAGCAAGGTGATCAGCTCCATTTGTTCTATTTTAAAGCACTTTATCTCCATCTTGTGCATAAGTAAATGTTTTGTAGTAGGAAGAAATTGAGCTTTGTCTTGAACTTGTTATATAGTTTATAAATATTATGTAAATAGTAATGGAAATGTTAAAGATTTGGGTGATAGAGCATAAATGTAACTCAATTGGAAAAGGTTGTACGCACATTAGAATTCAAGGAGAGATGGGCCAAATAGTGATATTGGTGAAGATAATCCAAGTGTCCAAGTATATTGAAATAGTTTGATATTGGTTTGTATTTTTCAAAATGGAGATTCTATTGGACAAGTATTTTGAAATTAGGAGATTCTATTGGACAAGTATTCCGAATTTAATTTTCATACTTGGAGAATGAAGATCCAAATGCAACTAATGAATAAGAATTTGTGGGGAATAGTAAGGAGATAATTTGAACAAATGGTATGGAGCAAAAGCATTTAATGCAAAGTTTTCTTTAAAGTTTCAGATGTTCAAGTTCAAAATGGAAGATGGGATCACAATGTTAAATCATATAAGGAATTTTAAATCTCTCATTAGGCTGCTAAGTGGTCAAGGATCCACTAGATCATGATGATGCTAAGGTCATCCTATTAAACAACTTGCCTTCGAAATACAATAATGTTATCTTTACACAGTCAAATCACTTCATAAAATTTAGAAGATGTGATTTCAACTATTCTAGTAGAAGAAAGGAGGATGAAAAAAGATTTTGAAGATCTTCAATTAGGTAAAGCACTATATTCACAAAGCAAAAAAAAATGGTCGGGTTTAATAAAGGTGGATGATACCACGACTGTCGTGGGTCTTACATTTGCACACATTTTGGTCGACATTGATATCTCCACACCTATCCTTGGAGATGTGGTTCTCAAGGTAGGGATAGGCCATGGAATCAATCGATGGATTATGAGGGCCTCCCATTTTGATGGCATCAGTGTTTCTCTACTAGCCACCCAGCAATAGATTGTTTTCTCTTGTGGTGTAAAGGTGTTGCCACTTGGTGGAAGGAGGCTAATGATGAGCATTTGGTTGACTTGTCTTTTGATTCTTCCTCTGACAATGCATCATAGGTTGGAAATGACTCCCCTCTAGATGAAGCTCTTACTGTGAATCGAGATGATACTCTTGATTTGGTTGTACAATCCTTGTGGATCCTGCTCATAATGTTGATGCTACAACTCCCTCTGGTCGTGTGGACCCTTGTCCGCCTACTGCTTCTACTTCACTCCAATGTTCAACTAATGATGTACAACTTTCTCAACACTCTACGCCTATGTTGACAGATTTTTAAATAGAGCTTCACCACTAGCTCCCCCTTGTGGTGTGTATCCTAGTGATAGAATTTCTTGGATAGTTGTCTGATGATGTAAGAAAAATCATTATTTAGTCTCTCATTCTTCTCCCCATGTTGTGGGTAAGGTATCTGCCCACTCTTTAGGTGGGCTACTAGCTATTCTACTAATGTGGTATTTATGGCCTATCCTTGTAATAGCCAACAACTTTATTGTTAATGTGTTTTTTATCTCTATTGACACCTTTGGATTGTGGTTATGTAAGGGACAACACCCTTTTTTTGCTATTGATTTTAATAAAAAAACAAATGATCAAGGAGAAATAGAAGAGAAAATGCATGTTATTATTGTAAGAAAAAGGCTCACATAGCATGGAATTGTAAAGTTCGGTCCAATAATCTTCTTAAAAGGAACTTCAAAGATGAATTATCTATGAAGGCAATTTTTCTTGCATTGAAGATGAAGATTGAATAGATGATGAGCATGTTATTAATGACTTTTGTGGTGGTGCAAATTTTGCCTTAGTACTTTGAGCCTTCATCTTGGAGGCAGATGGCACTAGAGGATAGTGTATTTTCATCATCTAAAGTTAGCTTCTCACTTTGAGATGATGCTTTTGTATGAGAAGCATTTTTGGCTTTTATCTTTCTTGCTTATTCTTCCTTGTTGATGCTGACGAATTTGTGGAATACATAGGTTGTGAATTTTATGTTTTGGAGACAGGCTTTGGGTTTGGTGAAGATCTCGATCATGTATGATTATCAAGAAAGCATCAAACTATGATCAAGAAATTTCACCCTTACAAGGGTCAAGAGACAATCGAAGGGTTTTTCTCCAAAATAATTCGGTGTCTGTGATTCAATAATTCAAGATTGAGAGCTCAAGGATTTAGTTTGGAGCTACATCTTTACAAGGGGCACGAAACAACTTGGGGAGTTCCACTTGATTCAAGGTTTTGTTCTCCAAGGAAATATCTTGATAAATACATGTATATATTTTATATTATTAGTGAGCTTGGGATGTAAACCTTAAGGGTGGTCCCTACGTGATAAAGGGCACTCCACATACAAACCAATGCACACAACAATAATAGGGAAATAAACATAAAATGCAAGAATGAAACACTTTCTTTCTAAAATCCTAATGAAATGAAAACAACAACATTCAACAAATGTACATGCTATAGCCACATGGGCTCAAATTATTACAAAGAAAATAAACTCTCTAAGAAAACCCTATAATCTAGAGCTGCAATATATACTGATGGAGTCGTCCCTATAAAGCTCAGTTCAAATCTTTATTTAACACCAATAACCACCTTACAATGTTCTAGGAAATGTAAATTTTCTTCTTCGGTGTCAACGACCTAGTGGTTCATTTTACCACCCAACTCAACATTTCATCGGAACTTCAATTTTGGAAACGCAACTTCTAAGAACCACCACTTTTGACTCAAACATCTAATTTTCTATATGACCTGCCATTACAAAGGTTGCAAAGAGATTTAGAATTCAAACAATCTTAAAGATGTGCTTGTCTGAACTTTAAACCTTTTCAGGGCTTCAAAGTTCCTCAATTTTGAGTTTAAAACTTCATTGAAAAGTTTATTGAGATGAAAACTTTAATATCTTCCAAGTCATGCAAGATATTGAGATGATTCTTTCACCAACCATTTTCCTTTTCAATTTTGCTGCATGTGATCAATTTTTCATTTTCATACCAACTCAAATAAGCTAACTTATTAAAAATAGCAGGTGAATATTTTTTGTCATTTCAAGCTTCTGATTATCCTACACCTCATTAGTGTCATCATGGACTTCAAATAAACTAAGTTAAACTACATTACAAAAGGAAATATAATATTTTTGGGTGATGCAACACGCCTTCCTTTCCACTTGACCAAATACTCCTCATACTAACCATTTCTTATTTTCTATGCACACAGCTATTCAAGATGTCTTCTATCTCCCCCTTTTTTGAAGTGGTTGTTGGGATATTCCATTGTGCTTCTATTGATTCATCTTTAATGTCTCCTTCATGTTAGTCTGTCAAATCTGAAATATTAAACACAAGTGAACTATTAAGTCCACTTCACAATTCTACCTCATAACCATTTCCTAAATTATGCTTCTTTATTGATCTGCATTGCCCAAATCCCTTCATCTACAATTTATTAAATGTTCCTATGGGAAACCCATTTTTTCTCAAATGGACCATGACTTCATCTCAAATCTGAAATTCCCTACATCTCCTCTTCTAGTTTGCCTTAGCCTTAGCTGAATATACATCTTATTAAATATGCTTTCACACCTCTTCACAAAAATTCTTCAAATGCTCTATAAAGTCTTTAGCTTTGACATTCTTCTTTTCTAATTTATCCATCTTAACTCTGAAGCAGTTCTTGTACTACTTCCACATACGATCTTAAATAGTGATTTACCAATTCTCTTGTTAAGAGGAATTGTTGTATGCAACTTCTACCTATGGTAAAATCAAATCCCATACCTTGGTCTTATCTCCTACCAAGCATCTTAGTAGGATAACCAAACTCCTATTCACCACTTATGTATGTCCATTAGTCTATGGATGGTGCTTCATCTTTAACTTTTTCCACAATGCCCTCCAGAAATAACCAACAAACTTGGTATCTCAATCTAAAACTATGCTCTTCGATAGACCATGAAATCTCAACACCTCTTTGAAAAACAACTTTGCAACATGAACATTGTTAGTCTTCTTACAAGGAATAAAATGTGTCATCTTTGAAAATCTATTCACCACCACAAAAATGGAATCATATCCTCTTTGTGTCCTTGGTAAACCAAGAACATAATCGTATTGGCATCCTCCCATGGCCTCTCTAGTACAAGTAATGGTTGGTCTAACCATGTATTCTGACTTGTTTCTTTTGTCCTCTGGCATTCTCTACAACTCTATAAAAACTTCACATATTATTGCAATTGTGGCCAATAATAATGCTCACTAACAAAGGCTATGTATGGTCTTATCTCATCCAAAGTGTTTCTCAAAATGCACAATTGACTTCCTTTACATAACATCCCATCTTGGATTATAAAATCCATCCACCTTGTCCTATCTAAAGTAGTAGACTCCATGAAAGGTCCCCAAGCCTCTCCAAAATTGAGATTGTCTAGATATAAACTCTTGAATTCATGGAACCTAACAACTTCGATCTACATGCTTTCTAAAAAGAATGGGCTACACTAAGGTCTGGCTTAAAGGAGATTCCAACAACATAATTAGATGTTTGAAGGGTTTGTATCCCCCCTCATGGACCATAAATAATATTATATCTAAGACAAGGGAAATTATTAATTCTTTTGATAATTGTTTTGTCTCGCATGGGTTTAGGGAGGTTAATTCCATGGCAGACTGGATAGCCAATGTGGTGATGAGATCTGAAAAACAAGTGATCTGGCAAGGTGAGCTAGACCTCCCCTATGACACCAAGGCCATATTAAATAATGACAAGATATATGGAGATTTGGGTGTACTTAAATTTGATTACAATGCACTTTCCAATGACCCAAGCAATAATGATAAGTAAAGGTGGTTGTCCAAATGACAGTTTGGTTAGTAATTATGAAATGACTTTGCACACTTTCTGGGTGGTTTTTATCCTATATTGGCTTGCATTTTATAAAAGGGTATGTGCAAGATCATGAGGGGCCAAACTATGCCCTTAAGTGGCAATGAAAAATCAGCAAATCAGGGTTAGTCAACTTGACGTGAAAATTTCAACTAGCTATGAACCTAATATTAAAAAGTTGTAAGAATAGAATCTATAAAAATTGAATGTAGTTTCTAAACTACTAGGCCTTTTTTGAGAAAAAGTTAGTATGATTGGTGAAAAGTATAGATTTCAATGCAGCAGTACAAAAATTTCAAGAAAAAAATAAGTAGGTGTATGTCTGACCACCTTAATCATAATCAAATGATAATATTTTATTATAAGATTTTATATATAAGTAGTAGATTCATGCCCGGATGTGACGCATATTTTTTTGTAATTTTATTCCAAAAAAAAAATTAATTATGAATTTTCTGCTACAACATTTTCAGAATAAAAAAAACTCCTGTGTCTGACCACCTTAACTCATTCAAAACTTTACAAAATTCAAAAAAAAAAAATTCCTTATAGTAGGCGAAGCATAAAATGTGACGGATTTTTGGGATTTCAAAAATGTTATACCGTTTGAAAGTTATAGTCATTTTTCAATCAGTATATAAATCAGCACTTTAGAGGTAGCTCAATTAGAAAATAACTAATAATTACCTACCAAATTCAAAATTAGACGGCAAATATATCGATAGAAAGCTGATAATCTCCTTAAGATACCCTTTTTGTTTTATCAAATTCGGGTGAAAAAAAAGTCGTCAGCTACATTGTCAAAGTCTGGAATTCAGAGAAGCAGGGGAAAAACACTTATTTGAGACATTTCAATAGTTGACCATGTAGGTTTGGTGCACAAAGCAATACCGATATTTTTGGGTACTGATATTTTCGGGTACCCGAATATGACGACATAATTTTGAATTTTCACTTTGCCTCCACTTTCTCCCTCCCATTTCTCCATCCTTCATATGATATATTATATATAAAAAACTATATATTAGATATATTAAATATTATATAATATCAATTATATATTAAATATTATATAATATATATTTTACATTAAATATTATTTAATATATATTAATATTAAAAACTATATATTAGATTATATATTATATATATTAAACATTATATAATATACATGTTACATTAAAAATTATTTAATTATATATTAATATCAAAAACTATATATTATATTATCTATTATATATTTAATATTATATATTATACATTTTACATTTTAAATATTATTTAATATATATTAATATTAAATGTTACATTATATATCATATATTATATATCATTTTATATGTATAATATATTAATATGTATTTTACGACTATGTACGAAAGGTTGGAAGATTGCAAAAAAATCATGGATGGCCATTGAAAGAAGCAAAGGAAATTAATCAGCCATTTGAAAAATTCACGGGCAGCCATTGAGGAAGAGAGAGAGTGAGAAGGTAGTGGGGGCTGAGAGAGGAAGAGAGAGAGTGAGAAGGTGAGAGAGAGAGAGAGGGTGATGAGAGAGAGACAAAAAGAGAGAGAGAGAGAGAGAGAGAGAGAGAGAGAGTAGCAGAGATAGAGAGAAGGGGAAGGGGAGAGAGTAGCAGAGAGAGAGAAGGGGAAGGATAACCAATTCATTACAATATTAATCAGTAAGGAGCAAGGCAAACTTAAATAATATCACAGCAGGTATTAGAAATCCAAATTCTAATTAGGAGTTTTAAGCGAAGTGAGTAAGGTCCTGGATAGGGACATTACAAATGCACACATTGTTTAGTAGATACCTCCAAGAACCCACATACACAGGAGTAGGTTTGAAGTAAGACTAAGATTGTTTATCGGTTCAAAAATATTAATATGTTGTACTTTTGATTAACATCCAATGAGTGGATGTGAAATTCACAAATTTGATTATATTGCGACATTTTCTATTTCAAATTCTGGAAAAAATGGATATTTGACATGTGTTCATAAATTTCAGTCAACACCATTTTAAAATAACACATTAGTTTATTTTTACGCATTGAGAATATCATCCTTAGGAATTGAACTTAAATTGACATAGGTCATAGGAAATAAATGCCCCAACTATTTGGTGTCTTCTGCATTTTGAGTTTCTTATTACAATCAGGAGAAGAATATTACTCTCCAAATGGTTTTGGACAATAACATTTGTACTTCCTCTTCACAAATATATTTCTTCTCTCATCTTCCTGCCTATTGATACCGACAAAGTGAATCTAGGCATTTCTGCCATGTAATGGGAGAAAATTGGTTTCCTAATTTATTGATATGTGTCTAAATAACACATGCAAGAACCTTTTCTTTGATATTGCTCACTAACACTTTAGAACTGAAAATGTTTACAAAAACTAGCATGTACTTGCATGAGGACATTATATATTATAGGAATCCCACACAGAAGCAGTTGGAAAGCTGCTCAAAAAGTAGTAACTGATAGCAAGTGGGATAATGCAGATGCTTTAATAAACCACTATCTTATTTACTCAAGCAACATCTGGTTCATCTGCTCGACTGGGGCATGTTTGGGAATAGACGGTCTCCATTTAAACTCAAGTCTCTGGAAGCAGTTATAATTGTCAGTGGAGGAGATACACCCATTGGATCTGTAATTTAACTTTATGCTCACTGGAATTTCCATTTCTCTTCAATTGGGATACTCTTTCCAAAATTGCATCTACCCTTTTAAACCAATTTGGTAAATCAAGTGGTCTATTTGTGGACCTCGAAGGAGTTGGTCACCTAAACGAGAACCTTGAGATGAATCGGGAACTTCTCTATGAAAGAGATTAGTACCTTGAGAATCTCTCCATTTGTCAGCTGAATTAAAACCTTGGACCATAGATGGCTGCCCTTTGTTGCAAAATGAGGAGTGAGACTACCTTGCCAAAGGTGGGAATGAACTTACATTTGAGGGATATTGCCCAACATGAGTAACCTGATTTCCCAAGTCCTGTAAATTCAAGGCCATTGACAAATAGGCATTTCTAATAGAAATATTTATGGTGCTAGAATGAAGTGCATGACCAAATTCTTTTCCTACTAATGAACCAATTTGAGGCTTCATTTCACATTGCTCTGTGGCTAATTCCACAGCACTTGTTACTTTTGTATCTGAATTTTTTGTGTCAGTGTACATGTGCACCGAAGATCTTCTATCACTACTTGAGCTACTACTAGATGGTGAGTACTCATCATCATCATCTAACATAGGCTCACACGCATATCTTACTTCTTTCCTTTGCTGCTTTCCCCTTCCTAGCACTTCCTTCTTATCTATAACTTCTATCATGGATCCAAGAAGCTCTTCCCACTCTTTCCCATTAATATGCAAATATTTTTGTTTGTAACAGTATTTTCTGCATTTATTATGATATTGATCCGATTTGATGCACCATCGCTATTTGATCCATACTTCCCTTTCATTTTACTTGCTTTTCTCCTTTTGCACATCATAGGCTAGGATTTGACAGCGGGTATGACCTTGGTACTACTGGCGTTAATGATAAATTTTACCTTTTAGCTATTAATTTTTTGTCATTTTTCCTATATGATGCTTTTGTATACGAATTGTGCATATTCTCTGGGAAACTTTTCATTTTTTCATATAGGATGTCTTTGTATACAAATTTTGGAGAATCTCTATTAAAGAGTAGGTAAGGATGGCTAAGCTGAGTGCAGTGGAGAGGGAAATGACTAAATTGATAGAGCAGAGGCGGAGAGCGATAATGACCAAAAAAATTAGGGCTTGCAAAAATATGGAAATTATAATCTTCCTCCCAGAGCAAACATTAATGAAGTTCTTCATGCCTTAGTAGAGGAAGCCGACTGGATTGTTGAAGTTGACAATACTACATACAAAAATGCAGTATGTATTTTTGGCCTAATTTTTATTTTTCATTTCTTCTAGGTCTTTAAAGGCAGCTGGCTAAATCTTTGTAGTAAATGTTAGGGAATGCATGAAAATAATATGATTATGAGCACGAGCATGAGTCCCTACAGGGGCATAGTTGTGCCTTTTACAGGCACCAAAAACCCTAGCTACGCAGAAATGGAGGCTTTGAAGAATAGTTCACTGGAGGTAGATTATAGAAGCAGAGGGCAAGAGAATCACTCTATTTCCATCGCATGTGGCTGTGAAATGGTATCTTTCCCTACTTTTTCAATCGGAACTCTAAATTACAAAGGTTCTCGAAATAGATTATGGTCATCAGACAATTGTACCATGCCTGTTGATAATCCAGCAACTCAACAGAGTCATTGGGAGGTTAAACAAGAACAACTAGACGAATCTTTGAGCCGGTCGAAGATTATGGAGAGCAGGGAAGGGTTTGGTAAAATGAGCAGTTGTACTGGAAATTATGCAAGCATCATAGAACTGACAGTATTAATAAATTTAAAGAAGAGATCAGCGGCGGTGCGACATTATGAGGAAAGCCTTGCCGTTTCGATGGCGCCACCCTGATATTATGAAGAATGTCTTGCCACTTCAATGTCGGTGCCGCCTCTATCTCAGACTTTCACCATTGCTTCTCATCAATACTTTGAGATATGGCAGGGATTGCAGGCTTTTGCACAGCATAGTCCGTCATAAATTCTCTATAAATCATCATGCGTTACAGTATTCTACACATTTCTAAATGACTTACTTGAAGAATTTAATTTTTACCATAATTTTGGATCCATGGATTGTCATTTTGCGCTTGGAGAGAAGCTGCGGATTGCAAGAATTTGATAAATTTAGTTTATCTCATTTTCTTTCTCTGCCATTTCTGAGTAAATGATTTTTTTTTGTCCGTCTTAAATGATTTCGTCTGAAGTTAATGAATTTTTTTTAGATGATTTTGTCTGAAGTTTTAATGAAATTTCTTCCATGGATGCTAATGAAATCTCTTCCATGAATGTTGATAAGATGTTTAAATTCAAAGTTAATAAATTCTATAGCTTGAATGTTCTTTGTTGTAGAAGGTTATTTTCATGGTTTTTGATTCATTCAATTCCTTAATAGTTTCATTCTTAACAGAATTCATTACTAGATTTTCCATAGCCAATTTTCTTCTTGATCGTTGCAATATTTTCTCCTCAGCTGAACATTTTGTAATCAGTTGATATACAATCACATTTTTCTCCTGGCCAATCCTGTGGGCTCATGATTGAGCCTGTAGATCCACAAAAGGGTTGAAATCTAGATCTAGTGGAAGAGTAGTATTAGCAAGAAGTCATTCACTAACATCTCATCTAAGTTATAAGAACTAAATTTGGATTCACTAGAAGCATTAAAAAATCTGGACATCCTAGGACCCCTTCGGACACACTTGAGCATTCAAATGTGTCAAAAGGGGTCATCGGGACTCCCTAGGGGTCCTAGTATGCCTTATCACGCATTAGGACCCCTAGGAAGTCCCCATGACCCCTTTTGACACATTGGAACACTCAAGTGTGTCTTAAGGGGTCTTAGGACCCCATCGGACACACTTGAGCATTCAAATATGTCAAAAAGGGTCATGGGGACTCGCTAGGGGTCCTAGTACACCTTATCATGTGTTAGGACCCCTAAGAAGTCCCCATGACCCCTTTTGACACATTAGAATGCTCAATTGTTTCTTAAGGGGTCCTAGGACCCCTTCGAAAACACTTGAGCATTCCAATGTGTCAAAAGGGGTCATGGGGACTCCCTAGGGGTCCTAGTATGCCTTATCACATGTTAGGACCCCTAGAAAGTCCCCATGACCCCTTTTGACACATTGAAATGCTCAAGTGTGTCTTAAGGGGTCCTAGGAGACCTTCGGACACACTTGAGCATTCAAATGTGTATGAAGGGGTCATGGGGACTCGCTAGGGGTCCTAGTACACCTTATCACATGTTAGGACCCCTAGGAAGTCCCCATGACCCCTTTTGACACATTGGAATGCTCAAGTGTGTCTTAAGGGGTCCTAGGATCCCTTCAGACACACTTGAGCATTCCAATGTGTCAAAAGGGGTCATGGGGACTCCCTAGGAGTCCTAGTACACCTTATCACGTGTTAGGACCCCTAGGAAGTCCCCATGACCCCTTTTGACACATTGGAACACTCAAGTGTGTCTTAACGGGTCCTAGGACCCCTTAAGACACACTTGAGTGTTCCAATGTGTCAAAAGGGGTCATGGGGACGCCCTACGGGTCCTAGTACACCTTATCACGTGTTAGGACCCCTAGGAAGTCCCCATGACCCCTTTTGACACATTGGAATGCTCAAGTCTGTTTTAAGGGGTCCTAGGACCCCTTCAAACACACTTGACCATTCGAATGTGTCAAAAGGGGTCATGGGTACTCGCTAGGGGTCCTAGTATGCCTTACCATCCGTTAGGACCCCTAGGGGATCCCCATGACCCCTTTTGACACATTGGAATGCTCAAGTGTGTCTTAAGGGGTCCTAGGACCCCTTAAGACACACTTGAGCATTCCAATGTGTTAAAAGGGGTCATGGGGACTCCCTAGGGGTCCTAGTATGCCTTATCACGTGTTAGGATCCCTAGGGAGTCCCCATGACCCCTTTTGACACATTGAAATACTCAATTGTGTCCGAAGGGGTCCTAGGACCCCTTCGAACACACTTAAGCATTCCAATGTGTCAAAAGGGGTCATAGGGACTCCCTAGGGGTCCTAGTACACCTTATCATGCGTTAGGACCTTTAGGGAGTCCCCATGACCCCTTTTGACACATTGGAATGCTCAAGTGTGTCGTAAGGGGTCCTAGGACCCCTTATGACACACTTGAGCATTCCAATGTGTCAAAATGGGTCATGGAAACTCCCTAGGGTCCTAGTATGCCTTATCACGCGTTAGGACCCGTAGGAAGTCCTCATGACCCATTTTGACACATTGGAATGCTCAAGTGTGTCTTAAGGGGTCCTAGGACCCCTTCGAACACACTTGAGTGTTCAAATGTGTCAAAAGGGGTCATGGGGACTCGCTAGGGGTCCTAGTACCCCTTATGATGTGTTAGGATCCCTAGGGAGTCCTTGTGATCCCTTTTGACACATTTCAATGCTCAAGTGTCTTAAGGGGTCCTAAGACCCCTTAAGACACACTCGAGCATTCCAATGTGTCAAAAGGGGTCATGGGGACTCCCTAGGAGTCCTAGTACACCTTATCATGTGTTAGAACCCCTAGGGAGTCCCCATGACCCCTTTTGACATATTGGAATGCTCAAGTGTGTCTTGAGGGGTCCTAGGACCCCTTAAGACACACTTGAGTGTTACAGTGTGTCAAAAGGGGTCATGGGGATTCCCTAGGGGTCCTAGTATGCCTTATCAGATGTTAGGACCCCTAGGAAGTCCCCATGACCCCTTTTGACACATTGGAATGCTCAAGTGTGTCTTAAGGGGTCCCTTAAGACACACTTGAGCATTCCAATGTGTCAAAAGGGGTCATGGGGACTTTCCAGGGGTCTTAGTACACCTTATCATGCATTAGGACCCATAGGAAGTCCCCATGACCCCTTTCAATACATTGGAATGCTCAAGTGTGTATTAAGGGGTCCTAGGACCCATTCAAACACACTTGAGCATTTGAATGTGTCAAAAGGGGTCACGAGGACTCGCTAGGGGTCCTAGTATGCCTTATCATGCGTTAGGACCCCTAGGGAGTCCCCATGACCCCTTTTGACACATTTCAATGCTCAAGTGTGTCTTAAGGGGTCCTAGGACCCCTTAAGACACACTTGAGCATTGAAATGTGTCAAAAGGGGTCATGGGGACTCCCTAGGGGTCCTAGTACACCTTATCACGCATTAGGACCCCTAGGGAGTCCCCATGACCCCTTTTGACATATTAGAATGCTCAAGTGTGTCTTAAGGGGTCCTAGGACCCCTTAAGACACACTTGAGCATTCTAATGTCTCAAAAGGGGTCATGGGGACTCCCTAGGGGTCCTAGTATGCCTTATCACACATTAGGACCCCTAGGGAGTCCCCATGACCCCTTTTGACACATTGGAACCCTCAAGTGTGTCTGAAGGAGTCCTAGGACCCCTTCGAACACACTTGAGCATTCCAATGTGTCAAAAGGGGTCATGGGGACTCCCTAGGGGTCCTAGTATGCCTTATCACGTGTTAGGACCCCTAGGAAGTCCCCATGACCCCTTTTGACACATTGGAACACTCAAGTGTCTCTTAAGGGGTCTTAGGACCCCTTCAGACACACTTGAGCATTCAAATGTGTCAAAAGAGGTCATGTGGACTCGCTAGGGGTCCTAGTACGCCTTATCACACATTAGGATTCCTAGGAAGTCCTCATGACCCCTTTTGACACATTGGAATTCTCAAGTGTGTCTTAAGGGGTCTTAGGACCCCTTTGTACACACTTGAGCATTCAAATGTGTCAAAATGGGTCATCGAGACTCGCTAGGGGTCCTAGTATGCCTTATCACATGTTAGGACCCCTAGGAAGTCCCCATGACCCCTTTTCACACATTGGAATGCTCAAGTGTGTCTTAAGGGGTCCTAGGACCCCTTAAGACACACTTGAGCATTCCAATGTTTCAAAAGGGGTCATGGGGACTCCCTAGGGGTCCTAGTACACCTTATCACACGTTAGGACCCCTAGGGAGTCGCCATGACCCCTTTTGACATATTTGAATGGTCAAGTGTGTCTTAAGGGGTCTTAGGACCCCTTAAGACACACTTGACCATTCAAATGTGTCAAAAGGGGTCATCGGGACTCCCTAGGGGTCCTAGTACACCTTATCACACATTAGGACCCCTAGGGAGTCCCCTGACCTCTTTTGACACATTGGAATGCTCAAGTGTGTCTTAAGGGGTCCTAGGACCCCTTAAGACACACTTGAGTGTTCAACTATGTATAAAGTGGTCATGGGGACTCCCTAGGGGTCCTAGTACACCTTATTACGCGTTAGGACCCCTAGGAAGTCCCCATGACCCCTTTTGACACATTAGAATGCTCAAGTGTGTCTTCTAGGAGCCCTCAAGACACACTTGAGCATTCCAATGTGTCAAAAAGGATCATAGGGACTCCCTAGGGGTCCTAGTACACCTTATAATGCGTTAGGACCCCTAGGAAGTCCCCATGACCCCTTTTGACACATTGGAATGCTCAAGTGTGTCTTAAGGGGTCCTAGGACCCCTTAAGACACACTTGAGCATTCCAATGTGTCAAAAGGGGTCATGGGGACTTCCTAGGGGTCTTAACATGTGATAAGGCATACTAGAACCCCTAGCGAGTCCCCATGACCCCTTTTGACACATTTGAACACTCAAGTGTGTACGAAGGGGTCCTAAGACCCCTTAAGACACACTCGAGCATTCTAATGTGTCAAAAGGGGTCATGGGGACTTCCTAGGAATCCTAACATGTGATAAGGCATACTAGGACCCCTAGCAAGTCCACATGACCTCTTTTGACACATTTGAATGCTCAAGTGTGTCTGAAAAGGTCCTAAGACCCATTAAGAGACACTTGAGCATTCCAATGTGTCAAAAGGGGTCATGGGGACTTCCTAGGGGTCCTAACACCTGATAAGGCATACTAGGACCCCTAGGGAGTCCCCATGACCCCTTTATACATATTTGAATGCTCAAGTGTGTCTTAAGGGGACCGCTTAACACACTTGAGTGTTCAAATGTGTATAAAGGGGTCATGGGGACTCCCTAGGGGTCCTAACATGTGATAAGGCGTACTAGGACCCCTAGGGAGTCCCCATGACCCCTTTTGGCACATTTCAACTCTCAAGTGTGTCTTAAGGGGTCCTAGGACCCCTTAAGACACACTTGAGAGTTGAAATGTGCCAAAAGGGGTCATGGGGACTCCCTAGGGATCGTAACATGTGATAAGGCATACTAGGACCCCTAGGGAGTCCCCATGACCCCTTTTGACACATTGGAATGCTCAAGTGTGTCTTAAGGGGTCCTAGGACCCCTTAAGACACACTTGAGCTTTGAAATGTCTCAAAAGGGGTCATGGGGACTCCCTAGGGGTCCTAACACATGATAAGGTGTACTAGGACCCCTAGCGAGTCCCCATGACCCCTTTTGACACATTCAAACGCTCAAGTGTGTCTGAAGGGGTCCTACGACCCCTTAAGACACACTTGAGCATTCCAATGTGTCAAAAGGGGTCATGGGGACTTCCTAGGGGTCCTAACGCATGATAAGGCATACTAGGACCCCTACCGAGTCCCCATGACCCCTAAGAAGTCTCTCTCTCGGCCTCCAGTGAACTATTCTTCAAAGCCTCAATTTCTGCATAGCTAGGATTTACGACACCTGTAAAAGGCACATTTAATACAAAGATTTAGCCGACCACCTTTAAAGACCTAAAAGAAATGAGAAAAAAATTTAGGCCAAAAATACATACCGCATTTCTGTATGTAGTACCATAAGCTTCAACAATCCAACCGGCTTCCTCTGCTAAGGCACAAAGAACTTCATTAATGTATGCTCTAGGAGGAAGATTATAATTTCCATATTTCTGCGAGAGATTCTCCAAAATTTGTATACAAAGGCATCCTACAGTAAAAAATGAAAAGTTTCCCAAAGAATATCCACAATTCATATACAAAAGCATCATACAGGAAAAATGACAAAAAAATAATAGCTAAAAGGTAAAATTTATCATTAACGTCGGCAGTACCAAGGTCATATCTGCTGTCAAATCCTGGCCTATGATGTGAAAAATGAGCAAACCAAGTGAAATGAAAGGGAAGGGTTTGATCAAATAGCGAAGGTGCATCAAATTGGATCAATATCATAATAAATGCAGAAAATACTGTTATGGACAAAAAAATTTGAATATTAATTTGTTACACCTTTCCCGAGCTTCTGTACCTTGCTACATGATTAGACATTTTTGTTAGCAGAACTGAATTTTTAGGTTAAGTTTTATAGATCATCTTTTTTATCCAAAGGACGTAGATCGGCTACTATATCTTCCTAGGGTTCGTTTCCCAGAGAATATCCACAATTCGTATATAAAAGCATCATACAAGAAAAATGGGAAAAAAATAATAGCTAAAAGGTAATATTATATATAATATATTAGTATACATTAGTATATGTATTATATATATATTATATACATGTTAGTATATATAATACATTAGTATATATATAATATATTATATATATTAGTATATAATACATTAGTACATATAATACATTAGTATATTATAATATATTAGTATATATATAATATACATTATATATATCATATGCCTCTTTTATATATATATATATATATATATATATATATATATATATATATATATATATATCTGTGTGTGTGTGTGTGTGTGTGTGTGTGTGTGTGTGTGTGTGTGTGTGTAAAAGTTCAATTTTTTCACTTGCTCCCGCCCTTTTTTCATCTGCCGGGGAATATCGGGTACTCGATATGGAATCAGATACCCAATTTTTGACAGGTAATATTTGACCAAAATATTCCCTGTCCCCACAGACTAGACAATCACATGATTTTATGCTTTTTTCATGTGTTGCAAAAAAAATGTGATTTGGGGCCCATTGTTTGATTTTTATCGACTTGTGGTCTCACCATGGGAAGCAGCAATCGTCGAAAGGCTAAACGTAAGAGGAAGGTGACGGATGAAGAAATTCAAGCATATAGGGAAAAAGATAAGGAAAATCACCGAAGAAGGAGAGAAGGTATGTTAAACATTAATTAAGGTGACTCTGTAAGTGTAGATGTAAGTCAAGAGGATGTTCAATTTGAAAATGCACAGATGGAGATTGAAAATGTAGACTTTGGGAACGAAAATATTGCACAAGAACCACATGAACATTATACATCTCCAAATTATATGCGAAATGAAGTCCCTTGCAATAAAGATAATCAAACTTCAAATTTGGGGCTTTCAAGAACACCTAAATGGTTAATTGAAATTGAGGAGAACATTATGAATAATTGGGAAGGAAAGAGGTCACATAGAACCGTTAGGTTGTGGGCTTCAAGACTTTATGATCAATTTTTTGGAAACAAGACATTGGTTGAGCAATGTCAAATTTTTGTGCAGTTGTTAAAGATGCAAAAGATGAGACCTGTGCTTGTGAAATTTAAGATTCGTGTGAACAAGAAAATGGAGAGAAATGCCATTGTTGTGAAGAATCTTTTCAATGCTCTCAATAGCATTGGGAAGACTAGCAGAGAAAAAGACAAGAGAGTTTCTTGCAGGATTATTACAACCTCCTTAGTAAGTCATTAGTTGAGAAATGCTCGTTTGATGAGACAAACTTGTGTTGACTTCAATATAGACCGTAAAACTTTGGGTAGAGCACTTGCAAGAAGAGAAAGACTTGATGATCCGCTTCAAATTGATACATGGGCTTATGGTGGGAGACTTTGATGTTTCGATAAGAAGCTAACATATGTTGTCAAGGATGAAATTCAACAATTTTGGGATGCTAACTCAAGAGTGTCACCAAATGTGAAGGATGTCTTGAAGTTGAGAGTTGGCAATCAAGACCGCACTCCACATCTTAAACATTATGTGGAGCTAAGTCAAACAATGTTGTATAAAAAAATTTGTGACACATCCAACATTGAAAATATCACAAAGGTCTTTTAATCCGTGAAGCCATTTTATTGTGTACCCCTTAAGATTCAGAATACATGTTGCAAATATCATGTTGAGTTTTCAATGCATCATGAATTATTACTTTCCATTCATTCTACTTGCATACTAATGAAATGCTAGAGGATTGTGGTGCAAGTGGTCTTCCCAAATCATCAAGAGACTTGCGAGATCAATTTTTATGTCATAGAGATGATGGTTCTTTATTTTATAAAAAAGATTGCTTAAATGCCAAGTTCTCAGAATGTGATGGCTTGTCCAAGTTTAGAACATGTTTTCATGAGGGTTTGGAACACAATTTTGGAAAGACACTCATCCAAAAAAAGGTATATGAAACAGTGAAATATACATTGAAGAGTGGAGGTGAAGGCTCTAGATGTGAGTTAGTTGCAAAAGAATACAATGTTGCTGATTTTATCTCAGATTTCAAAACAAATCTTTTTTACAAGTATGCAAGGCATAGTCACAGGTCTCAATGGTTGGATCAACAATTAAGGACATGTAAGGACACTTTCCCCATTGGAACTATTATATCCATTGTAGACTTTGCGGAGAACTATACATTGTAGCTGCAAAATGAGACTCAAGTTCAATATTACAATTCCATTCAGGTTGCTATTTTTGTACACATCACATATAGACATTCCCCTGATAGCACAAAAGATGAGCGAAAGATAATCAGAGAGTACCATTTTTATATGAGCGATGACAGGTCTCACTCTCATGAGTTTGTTCAACATTGTTTCCAGAACTATTTTGACTTCTTGCAGGAAAATGGTATTGCTATGGATAGGCATCTCATTTGGTCGGATAATTGCACTGGTCAATTTAAGAATGCCAGAATGTTTTATTGGTTGTGTAGAATGCATGTGGAGAGAGGTGTACCTCATATTTGGAGTTTTTTTGAGTTAGGGCATGGGAAAGGGGAGCATGATAGAGCAAGTGCGTGTGTAAAGAGATCTCTAGTTAAGGAGCAATTGAGGATTTCAGGTGTTGTACTTCTTGATGCTCATTCTATTGTTGATTGGTGTACTTTAGCATTGTCACAGGGGGGGACTCTTGATTCTATAGTGCGTAGATTCTTTTGGTTGGTTGAGGAGGGAACTATAGGAGATAGATTGGATTTTCAAACAATGAAAGACTCTTCAAAAATGCATTCATTCTGAAGCTCCAATAGTAGTACATGGACCATTTGGACACGAGAGTTGGCTTATTTTTGCCCCATGTTTTTTCAGTATGATTGGGATCATTGCGAGTCAAGTGAGTGGGTGGATACATGGGTTCCATAGTATCTGACTCCTTTATCTTTGACACTCTCTATAAGAAATGATGACATGGACACTTCAATTGACTATGACCATCTTTCAGATCTTCTGAAGCTATGAGATGTTTTTGCATTGGTTGCACTGTAGGGGAATGATGAGAGGTCAGATTATTGGTTAGCACGTTGTGTACAAGGTAAACATAAGCTTGTACAACCGATGACAGATGGTGATGGGTTCACATATCCTACTGGTTCAGTTTTTGTTGTGGGAACATGGTTGCGAACATACATGATTAGAAAGAATGGAGTTCCCGCATTTGAAGACTATGAGAAGCACAAAACTATTCTCATGTATTCACACCTTGTTATAGCGACAAATGTCAAGTTGTCAAAGCATCAAGGAAGACCAAAGACAAAAGAACTTTGGACTATTAGTATTGTTGATCATGAAGCACTATTGGAGCCCTAAAGCAAAGAGATGACCCTTCAGGAACACTTGACTAGGTAATAAGTTAACTTAGTGCATTGTTTTCTAAGTTCGTTAATCTTAATTTCAATACATTAATTTCACCTTTCTTAGATTGTATTTTGAGTCAATAAACTTGGTTTTGTATGTGGATTGTAACTTGTGTAGGAGCACCTATGAAGACGCCTACGGTCACCATGGATCCAATCAGAGATAGAAGGACAAAAGGATCCTTAATGGTTAATTGAGATCTTTTGAAGCCTATAATGGCAATTTGTAACAATCAATTTGATTTAAAAGTTAAATGTCCTAAAACTCTTCATAAGGACTTATGACCAAAATCATGTATGGGTGGCCAATAGTGCCAAGAAGGGGTCTTACATGTCATATACTTATGTCATTTGCATGGTTTAAATTCTTACATGTTTGATTGTTGTTTCTAATGCTTTAAGGATATTATTTTTTATCATTTCAAACAATCTATAAAAGTTAAACCTCAAACATAATAAGCTCCATAGTTCAAATTTCACAAGCTTAATCATGATTAATTTCACAATTCAAATTTCAAACATACCACTAACAGTTAGTTGAAAGTGGCTCAGTAACGTATCTTTCAAACCGGCAGCGATCTTTCGTGACTCGTATCTCAAACCTCGTGAGAGGTATCAACAAACCGTTAGGGGCTACGGGATCATGTTTCTGAAGTCTATAATAACCTCTCTCAGTTTTGGGTGATTCAACTTCGTTTGCATTTTGCAAGGTGATCTCAGTCGATGCCAAAACTTATAGTGAGGGTCAATTGAAAGTGGCTCAGCAGCATATCTTTCAAACCGTATGACCTGACATCGAACCGTCTTCTCCATCAGCTCCAGTTGGCTGGGTAAACATCAATGACAACCCCTTTCCACCCACGGAGTCACCGGAACGCTCACGACCACGCTCAACCCAAGTGACCCCAAGGTGCACTAAGCACGATTAGGAAGCGATCTTCTAGGGCTCATATCTCGGACCTCATGAGAGGTATTGACAAACCATCAAGTGCTACATGATCATGTTTTTGAGGTCTACAATAACCTCTCTCGATTTTGGGCGATTCGACTTCGTTTGCATTTGGCAAGGCGATCTCAGTTGATGCCAAAACTTGCAGTGAGGGTCAGTTGAAAGTGGCTCAGCAACGTATCTTTCAAACCGTCTGACTTGGCATTGAATCATCTGCTCCATCAGCTCCGGTTGGCCGGGTAAATGCTAATGACAACCCCGTTCTACCCATAGAGTCACCGGAACGCTCATGACCACGCTCGACCCAAGTGACCCCAAGGTGCACTAAGCATGATTGGCCAGCGATCTTCTGGGGCTTGTATCTCAGACCTCATGAGAGGTATCAACAAACCGTCAGGTACTACAGGATCATGTTTTTGAGTTCTACAATAACCTCTCTTGGTTTTGGGCGATTCGACTTCGTTTGCATTTGGCAAGGCGATCTCCGTCAATGTCAAAACTTGCAGTGAGGGTCAGTTGAAAGTGGCTCAGCAGCGTATCTTTCAAACCGTCTGACCTGGCATCGAACCATCTACTCCATCAGCTTGGTTTGGCCAGGTAAATTCCAATGACAACCCCGTTCTACCCATAGAGTCACTGGAACGCTCACAACCATGCTCGACCCAAGTGACCCCAAGGTGCACTAAGCACGATTGGGCAGTGATCTTCCGGGGCTCGTATCTTGGACCTCATGAGAGGTATCAACAAACTGTCAGGTTCTATGGGATCATGTCTTTGAGGTCTATAATAACCTCTCTTAGTTTTGGGTGATTCAATTTCGTTTGCATTTGGCAAGACAATCTCAATCGATGCCGAAACTTGCAGTGAGGGTCAGTTGAAAGTGGCTCAACAGCGTATCTTTCAAACCGTCTGACCTGGCATCGAATCATCTGCTCCATCAGCTCCGATTGGTTAGGTAAATGCCAATGACAACCCCGTTCTACCCACAGAGTCACCGGAACACTCGCAACCACGCTCGACCCAAGTGACCCCAAAGTGCACTAAGCACGATTGGGCAGCGATCTTCTGGGGCTCGTATCTCAGACCTTGTGAGAGGTATCGACAAACTGTCAAGTGCTACGAGATCGTGTTTTTGAGGTCTACAATAGCCTCTCTCAATTTTGGGTGATTGGACTTCGTTTGCATTTGGCAAGGCGATCTCAGTCGATGTTAGTCAATGCCAAAACTTGCAGTGAGGGTCAGTTGAAAGTAGCTCAGCAGTGTATCTTTCAAACCGTCTGACCTAGAATCGAACCATCTATTCCATCGGCTTTGGTTGGCCGGGTAAACACCAATGACAACCCCGTTCTGCCCACAAAGTCACCGGAATGCTCATGACCACGCTCGACCCAAGTGACCCCAAGGTGCACTAAGCACTATTGGGCAGTGATCTTCCAAGGCTCCTATCTCAAACCTCATGAGAGGTATCGACAAACCATCAGGTGCTACAAGATCATGTTTTCGAGGTCTACAATAACCTCTCTCAATTTTGGGCAATTCGACTTCATTTTCATTTGGCAAGGCGATCTCAGTCGATGCCAAAACTTGCAGTGAGGGTCAGTTGAAAGTGGCTCAACAGCGTATCTTTCAAACCGTCCAACATTGCATCAAATCGTCTACTCCATCAGCTCTGGTTGGCTGGGTAAATGCCAATGACAACCCCGTTCTTCCCCCAGAGTCACCGGAACGCTCACAACTACACTCGACCCAAGTGACCCCAAGGTGCACTAAGCACGATTGGGCAGTGATCTTCCGGGGCTCGTATCTCAGACCTCGTGAGAGGTATCGACAAACCATCAAGTGCTACAAGATCATGTTTTTGAGGTCTACAATAACCTCTCTCAATTTTGGGCGATTCGACTTCGTTTTCATTTGGCAAGGCGATCTTAGTCGATGCCAAAACTTGCAGTGAGGGTCAATTGAAAGTGTCTCAACAGCGTATCTTTCAAACCGTCCGACCTAGCATCAAACCGTCTGCTCCATTGGTTCCAATTGGCCAAGTAAATGCCAATGACAACCCCGTTCTGCCCACAGAGTCACCGGAACGCTCGTGACCACGCTTGACCCAAGTGACCCCAAGGTGCACTAAGCACGATTGGGCAGCAATCTTCCGGAGCTCATATCTCAGACCTCGTGAGAGGTATCGACAAACCATAAGGTGCTACGGGATCATGTTTTCAAGGTCTACAATAACCTCTCTCAGTTTTGGGCGATTCGACTTCGTTTGCATTTGGCAAAGCGATCTTAGTCGATGCCAAAACTTGTAGTGAGAGTCAGTTGAAAGTAGCTCAGCAACGTATCTTTCAAACCGTCCGACATTGCATCGAACCATCTGCTCCATCGGCTTCGGTTGGCCAGGTAAACGCCAGTGACAACCTCGTTCCGCCTAATGGAGCCTTAATTTTTTGACAAAAATTAGGGCCTCCATTTGAGAAATAATGTTGGAGATTTGATAAGTTTGTCATTGATGTCATTGAAGGTTTTTTGGTTGCTCACAAGATATACGAACACATACTATTAAGTGGAGATAAAAACTAAGACAGATAGCAAAGACTATTTAATACATAGTGTCGACAACTATGCAACTTGGCAACGTTGGAACATTAAGCATCATATCGGCATTCGAATGGAGTGAAGTATACACACCAGCAATTAATGATCAAAGTCAACCCAAATAAATTTCATTTCCTCGTAGATGTTAACAACTGCAACATATTACAAAGATGACAATAAACATATTATTTGGAAGAATATTACAAGAGGCGGTAAAGTAAAACTCATCATGAATGTCCAGTCAGCAATAATCAACCCATGAAGCAACAACTTCATCAAATGAAGTGAACACAACATGAGTTAAAGATTGATTAAACATATGCGTATGAAGACATTCGAAGGAGCCATGCAGTAATAAAAAATAAATATACACAGTGCTGAGCATAGTTCGAAGGCAGTATTAAAATCATTCAATGAACATTTGAGAGACGATATATTCAAGAGATGTGTTTTTGTAAGTCTGAGGGATATCATGTTGCGCAAGCAATCATATATTATACACAATGGAAAAGTCAATAGTCACATGTCATATCTATCAATGGTAATATTGAAGATTGAAAATGAAGACCATAAGCTTATACGATAATGGAGATTTTTTATAGCATGAAATGAAGGCTCTTGCATACACGATGATATTGAAACATTATTGCCGGCAGTTAAAATTATTATAAGTGCGAACAAAAAGCATTGAAAATGATAATATATGAAATTAGCAATGCAAGTATGAGACTGAATGCGCACACAATGAAAAATAGCGACATAATTGATGGTATAGAATTTGTATATGAAAATTCATAGAAGTGGTAAATGAAACTCTCATATTAGCAACGATTGAAGTTTTAATTTAGTGATGAAGAGCAGATGGCATGGTTTTTGTTTTGCAGAGAAATGATCTTCAGTATTGGTACTGATGGCCTCGTCATCGTCTCAGGCACAGGGAAAGTTAAGTACCAGAAATCTAAGAAATCTATAGAAGTTAAACCTCAAACATAATAAGCTCCATGAACAGGGTATTCCAAAGTAAAGAAAAACAAATGTAACTTCACAAGATATAATTTAAATCATAATGATAATCATAGTCAAGATATAACTTCACCATTCAATTCCATAAACATGAATAATAAATATGTATATACAAAAGATGACGCAAATATAACATATAAATGAACATGTTCTATATATGTATCAAATGTATCAAAAGTATGTCCATATACAAATATGGCACATGCCATTTCAAAATGTCTACAAAATCAATGTTTTAAGGTGTACAATGTGGCATATATATGCCATCTCAAAATGTGCCAAGTGGCATCTCTAAATGACCACAACTAAAACTGCATCTTATGCTGTAGGGGGATCATCAAAATGTAGCCTCTTTGAAGAAGTGTTGGGCTCTGATTGATCCTACATAAAAAATGAGTTCAAACCAAAGTTAGATTGCTTACTTTATATGATTTGTATATATATATATATATATATATATATATATATATATATATATATATATAATTCATAATTCAAACAGTAATTTAATTAAAATTATAACTGAATACAAATATTTGTACCTAGTCTCTCGATCGCCTACCACGATCAGGTGTCCTAGCATAAGTCCTGGGTAGCGAAGGGACCATGCCAACAATACCAACTCTGACCTATAAATATATATTTGCAATAATGAGATTAGTAGAGTGGTGCAACATAGAGTAATAAATCTACAAAATAGGATGATAGCATAATAAAATTACAAATTGATTGAACTAAAATTAAAACTTACATCTGGTGATCCCTCCTCTGGAATAGTGGGCTGGGTCAACAATGATACGAAAGATTCTCGTGGGCCCTCCCTCATAGTCAGAGTAACCTATGAGAGTAAAAAGATTGTCAATTATATATCAATGTACTTCATCATAGCAACCCTGGTTACAAAATACAAATAACAATATGTAAAAGTCTACATACAATCAAGCTATCACTCTGAATCGAGATGCCTGTAACCCTACGCTCCTGAACCAGTGTCGGGACATCATCAATAGCCACACCCTATACAATAAAGTGCAAGTAAAATATTTATTACTACACACAAGTGGCATACATATGCATGCATAATTAATCTTAAACAATTAACTACCTTTCCTTTGTCGACACCTGATGAAGGAAACCCCTCATGCCCCCCACTACCATCGGCTGTAGCTTGCAAGAACACAATAAGATGACAATATATTAGTAAATGTATGAATTTTATTGCTCTAATTGATAGAGATTTAAGCATGTACACCAAATGATATAAAAAAAAACTAATGGGTACATAATTTATAATATACCGTATAGTCATCAAGGCCAAATGAAATGGCCGAAAGTGTGGACTCATCCACCTGTCTCACCTCCTCCTATGTCATCGACTGAACATAAATGGAAAAAATATATATACATAAGTGTATGCAATCATTAAAACTAATCTAAATAAATAAATTATTTTTAAATTAAATAAGTCATGTGACAAATTTATTTATAATGTTTACTCTTACCATATCAACAGGAGCCAATGGCTCTGCGTGCACCTCCTGAGCACTCTCATGAGATGTAGATGCTCCATGAGGTGTTGCAGCCTCTGCAGCTGCATCTCCTGTATCCTCCTCATCAATAACATGAAACTGATATGTATCAGAATCAGTAAGCGGTCTGAGGCACATATGCCTGCACATAATGCACATATGGGGCTCGCATACATGTGAACTCCAAAGAGATGTTGATGCGCCAGCATCATCCACACCAGGAGGCAACACTGACCTAGTCTACGTGATCAACTGATCACTCAGTAAATGAATGGCCCTAATAGTCTGTGAGGCAGCCTCTGCAATGATATCGGGATGCTGCACTGGAGGAGGGGGTGCGACATCAGTAGGGGGGACAAAGGTAGTGACCTTTCGGCACTGGGCAGATGGCCTAGTCTGAGGAGCTCCTCCACCTATGCCCATGTTGGGCCTCATACTCCAATAATCAACATGGTGACCAAGTACAAACTCAACATACAATTTTTTAATGAAATAAAATGGGACCTCCAAATTGCTATGGGGTGGTTTATCAAAAACCATCCACCAGCAATCCTAAAAGTTTGTGTGCATTATTTCATTTGTGCACCATTTTATTGATAATTTGGGCTTTTTGGGGTCAACTAGTATTCCGGTTTTAGGATCGACAAAAAGGGTGGCTATATCTTCCTTACTTATATTAAGGGCCGCAATCCCATCATGGTCAAGCCCATCATCAAATTGGGCGTGCATATCATCACGCCAATGAAGAGAAGCATTATGTTGTTGCGTGAGTGTGTTAATATTTCCAACAATTGTATTTAGTGTGGCAAGCATGGGACCTAATGTAGGTATATTTTGATACGTGTTTTGGAAACCTTGTATTGTGTTCAAATTTTCTTATATCAAATCTTGTAAAGATTTAGGGTTTCGATATGGGGGATTGTTTTCGGGATCGTTATTTGGTGCAGGAGGGTTATTTTCTTCATTGTTGTCAGCCATGCCTGATTAAATAAAAAAAAAATTTAAATTTCAATCTAATTTCATATATTATTACAAATATAAATACAAAACCCTATTTTAAAAAATAATGCTACATTTAGCATGAAAATGAAATAAAATAATAAAAATATACAAATAATTACTTACCGAATATGCTCGGGAGTCGAATTTGTTGTTTCCAAAATCAAGTATCCGAAAATGTATCGAGTATATGATATATCAAGCCATTTTGGCAAAGCAAAATGTGGAAAGAAATGAAGAAAAGGGCTCGCGGGTTTCGGATTTATGTCACAGTTATTGGGTACCCAATATTGTATCGGGTACCCAATTAGGCCTATGCTTTGGTGTCAAGTTTGCCCACGTGTACTGACACCCAGGCCTACTAAAAAGTCAACAAGTGTTTTCATGCGCTTTTGGACAAGTGAAAAGTGAATATTTTTCACATCGCCACTTTTTGGCCCCTCATGATCTTGCACATACCCAAAATCTACATTGTGTATCAAGCCTTCAGTCTTCCTCTAGTTTCTTTGTGAATTATGCTTAGTGATTGTGCTAGAGGTGCTATGGGGGGGCAATAGAAAGAGGAGGGAGCCCTTATCTTGTGATGATTGGAAGCAAAAGCCCAAAGCTTGGGAGATCTTTGAGGCAAGTAAGATGACTAATTTCACGGAACATCTACATCGTCGTAACCCTTCAATTACCAGAATGTTTAAGAAGGATTGGAAGCAAGGGAAGATGACTATTGGTGGGAGAAAGATCAAAATTGATGAAGGGTTGATTGTGGAAGTTACTAGTATGCCCATTGTGGGGAAGAAGTTCTACAGAGATCGGAGGCTTACTGATGCTACCATTATGAAGTTTCCAAAATATCAGAACAAGAGGGACAATTTGGTCAAAATTGATAAAACCTACTACTCCCCTATGGCTATTAAGAAGATTTTGAGGTTGGTGCTCTTAGCCATAATGCAATATATTGCGTTGGATGGGAGATTCTCTTGTATTTATGGCTATCATTTCATTTTTTCCAACCACCTCTAGCATTATCAGAAGGTATATTTTCCCTATTATCTCTTATGTTCTCTATACTCAAGTATTAAGAGTGCTAGGGTCAATCCATATAGCAATCCAGCCCTTCATGAAGGGCTTCTGGTTTTAATTGTTGATCATTTTAAAGCTAATTCTATTAAGAAAGCTATTTTTGAGAATTCATCCTCGGATGAGGATTCTCATGAATCTGATGATTTTGAGGAGGATGAGGAGTTTGATACTAAGTTGGAGGAAGACACTGATTCTGATACTCCAGAGAAATGTGTTAGCAAGGGTAAGGGTAAAAATGTGGCCTCTGGGTCTAGTAAGATTAAGAAGGGGAAGATGTCGAAAGGAAGGAACAAGAAGAAAATCAAAAGAGGAGATTTGGGTTGAGAAAGGTGTCGATGGTAGCAAGGATATGGGCATTGACCTTGAGGAAGATGTTAGGTCCTCCTGAAAGAAACATAAGACTTCGGCTTCTATGTTCATAAACCTTGGGGGTGCTGGTAGGGATACTCTTGTTCCCTCCCCACCTCATGCTCCTTGTGTCCCTAATAGCCCTGTGCATTTGATTCCTTCAGACTCTACTTTCCCTTCCCCACCTCTGACATTTAGCACTACACCTGAGAATGTGTTGAAGAATAATGTGGAAGTGGATAGTGTTTTGAAGAATGTGATTGGTGGTGGTTCTCTTCCTCGAAGTGATCTTGTTAATACTGATGTTGATATGGGTACCCATAGGGAGGAAGCTACCTTTTTTGAATTTGATACTTGTAGCAAGGAGCCCAACATGAATGTGTTGCAGACTACTAAGGATGGGGCAAATGGATTTTTATAGGATTGTTAGATGGGTTTTCAACGAGGTGAAAGAAATGAAGATAAATCAGAGGGCCTTCACCAGCAAATTGGAATTTCTAGAGGTCGTTGGTGCTAGTAAGGATAGCTCCTTCCATGAAGAGATCAAAGATCTCACTGAGGTTGTTAATGATGTTGAAGCCATGACCAAAGCCTACACTTCAAGGTTTAAGGTGGATGATAAGTTATATGTTGTTGAAAAAAGAGTTACTGGTTTGGAGGATGCTCTTAAGAAGATCGGTGAGCAGAGTTTTAAGATCCTCAAGGCTTCTTCAGAACACCTTAGGATCCTCATTCCCAAGCTGGAGAATACCAACAAGGAGAAAGCCATTGTACAAGTTGTTGATGACAAGGACGTCAATCTTGTTGATGTTCCTCATGGGCCTGGTAAGAGAACCTGTGCCAACACAAAGAAGATGGTGCAAAATGCTAACAAGGATATTGAGGACTTGAAGAAAGTTGTTGATACCATGAGCCATCTTGAGATGGAAGTGGCAGAGCTTCTAAAGAATTTCACTTAACTCTGTCTCTGCTTGGAGGTTATGCTATACTTTTTTGTTTCTATTTGTTGGCCATGTTTTGGGTGTTGTTCTTTTGCTGGCTTTTTTCCTGGTTTCCAGTTGTTTTGTCCTTGTTGTTTGGTCCTTCTTTGTTATGCTTTGATGATCTTTCTTTCTCCTTAATGTTGTAATGGGTTTCAGGTCCCCTTCAAAACATGTTTTCACTTAATCAAAACCAACTTCGATCTACATTTGTTTCAACAAATTATGCCTTCTACTCAAGGCAACTATGTTCTACTTTTCGCTCTTGTACTTCAAAACATGTGAACTCTGCAAAGACTCAACCCATCTCAAATGTCTTTGATTCAACTTTCCTTGACTATTCAAATATTGTAAAGTTTGGTAATCAATAAATAAAAGATACTCTTTTGGTGATAGATAATGCCTCTATTTCTTTAAGGCCTAAACTATATCATAAAACTCTTGATCATAAACAAAATATTTTCTTTTGGCATCATTCAACTTTTCACTAAAATGAACAATGGGTTTTTCTCGTGACTCAAAATAGCTCTCGTGTCACTGCCACTAGCATTGCAATCTTCTAGAAATACCTCATTAAAATCTAGAAGTGCCAAAATAGGTTGATCAATAACTTTTCTTTTCAACAAATCAGAACTCCTTCCTACCCCTATAGTCCATTTGAATTATTTCATGTCTCTTCTCATTGTTTCAATTAGTAGTGCACAAATACTATTAACACCTTTGATAAACTTCCTATAAAAACTTGTCAAATCATGAAAATGTCGTACCTTTGTAGCACAATGTGAGGCAAGCCATTAAATGATAGCCTTTACCTTTTTTGGGGTCCATTCTAAGACCATCTACTAAGATAACAAATCCCAAGTACACCAACTCTCTCTTCACAAAGCTACACTTCTAGAGGTTAATCAACAACATGTTTTCTCTTAATTTGTCAAAGACCCTCTGAATATGCATCAAATGATGCTCTAATGTCTTACTAAAAATCAAAATAGCATCCAAGTAAACAATACCAAATTTACCCAAAAACTCTTTAGTACTTTGTTCATGAGCTGCATGAATGTGCTTGGTGCATTCGTTAGCTCATAGGGCGTAACTAACCATCCATACAAACTTGTTTTGGTTTTGAAGGTTGTTTTCCATTCTTCATCTCTAATTTGGATATGATGATATCCAATCTTCAAATCTATCTTTGTGAAGTACTTAACTCCACTCAAATAATTCATAATATAATCCATCCTCAATAAGGGAAATCTATGCTTGGTGATAATCTTGTTTATGGCTTGAGATTCTATTCACATCCTCCATTATCCACCCTTCTTTGGTGCTAGTACTGTAAGTACTGCACATAGACTTAAATTGTATTGAGACAATCCCTTTTGCAATAACTCTTATACCTCGCTATTCAACTCTTCATTCTTTGTTGGAGTCATTCTATTAGCTACCTTGTCCGACAAACTAGCTCTAGGAACCAAGTCCACCTGGCAACTTATCTTCCTAATCAGTGGTATCCCTTGAGTACATTATCAGATTTAATTTCTTGAAACTCATCTAGCAAATTTACAACTTGTCTCGGTACATCTTCTACTTCCCCTTTGTTAGCTTTAGGAATTAATAAAGAAAAACACATATGTTCATGCTTCATGCAAGCTAAAAAAATTCTTCATTCTCCAATACATATTCTTGCATTACTGCATATCTTTTCCTCTACCTCCTTCAATGGCTTCAACTTGTGTTGAACTCTATCATTTGTCTAGGAGCGGGCATTTACATAATCATCATGTATTGCATAACGATCAAAATGCCATGGTCTCCCTAATAACACATGACAAACATCCATAGGCATAATATCACATGATACCTCATAATGATAATTTCCAATTTTGAACTTTACCAGTCATTGTTCATTGATCAAAGTCTTGTGGCCCTTTTGCAACCAAGCAATTTGGTAGGGGTTTGGATGTTGCTTCTCTCTAACTTCAATTTACTAACCATTTCCTTTGAAACAAGGTTATCAGTACTACCAATATCTATAATAACATTGCAAACTTTACAATTACACTTAGATCTTGTGTGAAACAAATTCTTCCTTTGGGCTTGTTCTTTCTCATCATTTAGTAAGGCTCTTCTAGTAAAAAGAACCTCTCTTCTTTCAACATCTTCAGAATGTGAAGACTTGGGATTCTTGTCTACATGTGCAACTTGTGCATTACCCTCTGGTCTCCGATTTGTCCTCCCTTGATTGGGGACACTCATAGGCTCTATGTCCTCTACATTGGAAACACATTCCACGGAAATCTCCTCTTCCCAGTCCTCATCCTCTTTGATAGCCATTATTTTGATCACAAGGACAATAGGTATCATTTCCCTTTTGATTTTGACCACTACTAAATTCTTTATTCTTCTTTCGATCTTCATTTCAGCCTCCATAAGAACATCCACCAATCCTTCCACCACAACCAATTCCATTTTGCTTTCTCTCAAATCTTTTGTTTAGCTTCTCTTCTAATTTCAAAGTAAATTGAAATGCATCTTCAATGGTAGACATTCTTACCAAACTCAACTCTTCTTAAAACTCAGCTTCAACCCATATATATAGCGAGCAACTTTCTCCTTGTTGGCTTCAAAATGGCCAATTCTACTCAAGACTCGAGAGTATTCTCTTATACACTCTTTAATAGATTTTCATGTATACTCTTATGTATACACAACTTATGAGAACCACCACTTTTTACTCGGGCATCCAATTCACTTTTATGACCTATCATTGGAAAGTTCGTAAATAGATCTACAATGCAAACAATCTGAAAGACGTGTCCATCTAATCTTCAAAGCTTTCTAGGGCTTTTAAGGTCCTCAATATTGAGTCTGAAACTTCATTGGAGAAATTCCTCAAGACAAAAACTTTATAATCTTTCAAATGGTGCAAGATATTGAGATAATTCTTTCACCAACCATTTTTTTTTAATTTTCCTCCTTGGGATCAGTTTTTATGTCTATATGAACCCAAATAGGTTGACCCGCTAAAAATAGCAGGTGAATATTTTTGGCCATTTCAATCGTCTAATTATCCTACACCTCATAAGTGTTATCACAACTCCAGATCAGATAAAGAAAACTAAATAACAAAAGGAAATACAATATTTTCGGGTGATTTGAAATTGCCCTTACACCACTAGATACTCCTACATCACTAGGGCAAGGTAAATTTGATGATTTCAAGAACAATGTATGGGTGGGGTGATGTTAGTGCAACACAATGTTCAGCGCCTCAAAGGTCGGTGTTATACAGTTGGTTTAGCAATTACAATTTGATTAAACAAATATTTTGTTGTATAAATGTCAACCTTCCTTCATCGAATAGATCAATCAAGCATTCATCTTATCAATATGTACATTAATGACATGATATGGATTAGTTATGAAACATGTGGTGCATTAGTTTTAGTCTATCACCAATTTCACTTAACAATTTCTAAGTTTGTTTAAGTAAAGTGATCATATGTGAGGTATCAAGTGAAACATCTTAAATATTTACCATTTGATTACTAATTTGATGCCTAGTTTTATTTGTGTGTGTGTGCATGTATGTGTATGTGTCTATGTGTGTGCACGCATAAATATATTGGTAATTCTAAAAAAGTAGCTAAAAGCGTATATGTAGACGTGTGTGTAAATACATGCATATACATACACACCTATATACCTTGGAACACACATTATAACTAAAGTAATACTAAATTTTGTTTTATAATTGAATTGTACTATGAGTTCATTCCTTTGTTTGTAGGTATATTGATTAATGGATTTTAAGTTCTTGGACAGATCATCTTATTTTGGGAGTCATTAGGACTGCTATACTTTGAAAAGGTCACTAGATTATACTATATTTCAATCCTCTAAAGCATCCTATTTAGTTCTTATTGCATTAAAAACTCCTTAATGCTAGGATTTTTTTTATTGCATCTACTTGAGTTATTTCATTTATAAGTGTTGAATGTCTATGCTCTTATTGTGTCCTTTGTTGAGTACATTGGGTTTTTTTTGGAGTGGGAATGATGAGCATTTGCTGTGGCTTCTAGGAGGCACCCTATTTTTTGTGAATTAGAGACCCTTTTTTTCTCAAAATTCTAATCTGGTTCAATCTCGTGATATCTTGTTTGTAAGTTCATGTGTCCTTGTCCTGTTAAAGTTGCTTTCTTTGTTTGGGTTTTCTCAAAAGGGGAATGCATTAGAAGCTCCCTTTTCTCTATTTGGGCACTTGAGGAATCTATCATGACAATTCAAACTTGCAAAGGGATTTCATTTGTGAATTCGAATGCTCTCTTACGTTTGGCATTGAAAAATGATGAATACGTGCAAGTCCAATTTCGCTTGCCTTGACAGATTCAATTATCTCATTGATTGTTCTAACAACTACCTGAACCTGACATTATCTCCTACTGCTCATCAGATCCAAGATGGGACAAATTTTTGGGTTCGCGTATTGCATTTATTGGTCTGCAATTTTGTTTTTCAAAAACCAATACTCTTTTCCTCATGCATTGACTCTTCTAATAGACATCAATCTCCAATTTTCTCCAACATGATTCCTCTGAGGCTTCTCAATGAATTCCACCTCATCTTTATAAGGATGCTAATAACATTTCAAGGAGCATCTTATAAGCATTCATTCACTTCACTCTTATTTTCTTTTCAGAACTATCCTTTCTGTGATTCTATTTTCTCAAGGACTGATTTCAACATCCAAGTCTTGAATATCAACAATCACAATGTCTTAGTGTTTGCATTGTCATTATACGAGTCTTGCTTAAGCTACACTACTATGATGTGCCTGAACTGTCTAACCTCCTCATTTTCTTGCTGCTACATAAACCACCTCTGCTTACTCAATTACCACCGCATGGAACTGAAAACCTCCCTTTTAGTCTGCTTGGAAATTTTTCAAATCTGTGATATTCACATTAACCCAACATCATTATGGCATCTTGCATAAAATAAATATTACATTGGAAACCTTATCAGAGTTAATATCATCGTCAAATGGATCCATCATTTCACTATCTCCATAAAACACTATATAAGGTTCATATTGCATCTTAATCCACAGTTCATAATTTGGGTGAATAGGTTTCCACCTACCACATTAATCATCAGAACCGGTGTTTACAAAATCATGCTTCATTATAGATTGATTATTAATTTCAAGATTTAACAACTGACCTGCAACCAATCAAAATAGAGTCCAATAGCATAGGCATCATCCACAGATGCTCTAACCAGATATGCAGAAGGGTGTCCCAGTAGAGTATTACAGAGAACACCTTTGGTCATTGTTCTACATTTCATTCCAACAATAAAATCTTTTCATAGATATAATGTTAAGTAGTTTTCATCTTCCTAATCATTTCAAGATAATTTACTCAACCACAAATATAGATCACAAATTTACAAAATGTCAAAAATGTCATTGAAAAGAACTCATTTGTAGCCTACATAATTTAAATTTTAAACAATTCATTTATTTCTTTGTGAGTAAAACTATCATACATAGATCATCATAGATAATTTATTTGAACAGAGTTATTAATTCCACATTCTTACTCGTCTTTTATTGAAACCCTTGGACAAAGGTGCTCGTTCTATAAGATACACCATTCATATCCTCTATAATCCATTTCAACTCTGTCATGTCAGTGACTTTAAAATGAACATCTTTTGAATTATGCTCATCACTCTCTCTAACATCATCCTCATGCAATGTACCTTCAGAAAGTCTTTTAAACCAGTTAAACAGTCGTAGATTGTGATTTGATTTCCTGGAATACCCAACATGGGATACATCCTTTTCAGTAGAATTCACATCTTCAGGGTATGATAGATTTCTGACCTTGCAAACAAAAAATTGTGAGTCTGCGATTGCCTTCCGTAAAGGTTCGTCTTGCGCATTGTCACCAATGACCTTCAGGAAAAGTAAGGCAAGATCCTTAAACATGGGTTGTGTCATAAACAAAGATCTCTAACTCATTAAAAAAATTAGGAGTGCCCATCTGAGCTGCATTTAAGCACAAATTGCATCAACCACCAATATGAAAAATAAAATTTATTGGAAGTAATACATTCAAGCTTTTGACTGCATTATATTATTTGCAATTGTTGAGACTCCATTTAATATTATATGAATATCTGCTGCCCTTCCTACCAAATCTACCTTCAAGAATATAACAATCCCAAAAATACATGGCAGCAAGTAACCGTACAGCTGACAACAAGAAAATGAAGCAGTTTTCTGCTAAATTAAGAAAACATTGATCCATCCCCAGAAAGCATGATTTGCATAAAATAAATCATAACTTAATTGTTTCAAGGTGCTGGTAAAATATATACTTAAAACTAAAGGCATCAAATCTTCAAGGTATTACTTATGCTTGAGTAATAGCTAGTTGTGCAATATACAAGGTTACATTTCATTGAGTTTGAAGAAGCATAACCACCTTAAACTGCCTAATTCAAATACAGTCCACATTGACTATTAAAAGTACTTTGAATCGACAAAAAGGATAAATAGAAAACGATAAGAAATAAAAGCTTAATTTCTTGCCAATAATTCTGGGCTGGTTGGGCTTGATGCCTGTTTCCCATGCAACATTTTCACCACTCAAACTACATTCCAATATTGCAATAGGATATTGTAGTGTCATACATTGTAACCTTACAATTTCACACTCCTTTATGGGCCCTTGCCTTAGTGTGTTTCATTATAGCTCTTTCCATGTCTATTTCTGACCCCTTCACTGTCAAACTATAGCCATATGCTACTATGGAGATCAAATCTTGTGCTCTAACTTGTGCATGCTTCATTTGCCACGGTTTCATCCCATTTTGGGTGCACTATGGCGCTACGCATCATAGTCCCCAAAAATTAGGTCCAAATTAGAATATGTTAGTGTGTCAATTCCCACTAGTTGTTATTTTGATCCGGATATTTGCATATGACCATTGGAGGTCGGCCTAATTTATCAAATACCTTGAGAACCCTATATAAGATGATCAGTTCTAATTCATTTCACATCCAACATCACTCAAACAACGCTCTTCCTAATCACTTCCTACAGCAAAAATTATGAGCGAAATTCTTCATAGCGGAGCATTATGGAGTGGCAAATTACAATAAACTTCATGCAAGGGAGCTTTCATGATTGGATCTTGTTTTGTAGTGTCAGTTTGTTGCATCAACACTTAAGGGTCCTATTTAAAGAGCATTGCATTCATCAACTGATCTGATTTATGAAAACCAGATTACAATACCTGGTGTGATACCTGCAGTATTGTAGAATTCAACACGAAAATTGAGAACAACAAGATTGCAAACCAAAAACTGTCTCCATTCTATTCAAAATTGGAGTTTATACAAGTCGGATGGATCCCAAGGGTCACACAAATCCCTTGGAATTGAAATGAAGAGTCATCATAATATTTATTACAATTAAACTATTAAAACTATCAAAATTTATCAAAAAACTAAATATAAAATTTAGGTCCACTTGGAGAAGGCATAACTTTCTCATCCTAGCTCCGAATTACAAACCGTTTGATGCGTTGGAAAGGTATTCAAATAATCTTGAACGAAATTTCGGAAACATCGATGTTCCATCATGTTTCCAGGCAGCATATTTGCCCAGAAATGCACCGAAGACCCTCAAAATTGCAATTTACTAAAACATATGAAATTTTGGAAAAATTAGATTTCAATATTTTCCCACTTTAATCCTGATCATCAACATTATCAAACTTGAGGTATAATCTTGTTATATTCAACATTCTACATCAGATTAAGTTTTCTTCCTAATCATCATTGTTGTAGGGAAGGTTGAATCCTCCAGGGGTTTCACTAAGGCAAACCCCTATACAGCATGTTGTGACGTTTTCACAACATCGCCCCATTGCAAATGGGGACCCCCTCTTTTTGTTTTTGCAACGATTCAAGAGTCCAAGTGATTGTGCCTAAGATTTGAAGTGGTAGGGAGTATTCAAGAGGAATCATCAAGTTCAAGCCTTAGACAACATGTGGTAGGAAGGATTGCAATGCAGTTTCAAACTTGATCCATTTGCCATCAAGTAATCCAAAGTTGATCAAGTTTGTGTAAGCTGATCAAGTGAAGAATGGGCAATTCATGATACATAGGCAGAGAGGTAAGTTGGGTCAGGCCCAAGAGGGCTTGACAAATTCCAAATCAGACTCAATATTGATCTAAGTATTATCAAAAGCAGCAAATTTTTGATCAATTTTGAGTTGGCAACCAAGGGAAGTATGAAGTTGGGATTGAGGACGATCAAGGTAAGAACATGGAATTGTGAATTTTGGATGAAGACTAGATTTGAGCCTTTACTTAGTCATTTTGAGAATTTTCAAAGATTCAAGCCCAAAAGTGCAAACAAAATCTGAGTTAGAAATGCAGGTGATTGTGCCTTATTTACATCCAATTTCCACAGCCCTCAATATAGAGTGCCTTATTTACCTTGCATTTCCGCCATACCATCATGGAGTGCGCCTTATTTGTGTCTGATTTCCACACTAAGTACATGAGATGCAACAATGTGACCAAGGCATGAGAATTGAGATTTTGAAGCTTTACAATCTGACTTGAGATAAGTCTGATTTGTTGGGACTCGAGGATGAGATTGGAATTCATGAGGAAATTTGATTTGGAGATGATAAACTAGGAATGAAGGACTTGGACAAATATGAAGCTCAAACATTGAGAGTATGACATGAGAAAATCAAAATGAAGATGGATAAATCTAAAAGTATAGGAGTGAAGGAGTTTTTAACTTTCAGATCTGAGTTAAACTTGATCAGCAATCAAACAAAATCAGATCAGAATGCATTGATTTGAGATCAAGAAGCGAAATGTAAACACAAGTTTCAAGTTGCAAATACAAGGCAAAGTGCAAGTGCCTTATTTGCATGACATTTCCACCCGGCAAGTGCCTTATTTGCCCCTGATTTCTGACTTGCCCCAAGTCATTGTGCCTTATCTGCCTCTGATTTCCGGCCTGCATCAAGTAAATATGCCTTATTTGGGTCTGATTTCCGACTTGCACTAAATGCTGATGCCTTATTTGGGTGTAATTTGCAAACGCCTTATTTACCCCATATTTCTGCCCTACCCCTAAGACACTTGCCTTATTTACCTCTGATTTCTGCCCATGGAACATGTAATTTCCAACGAATGACATTGGTTGGCACCTTATTTGCTTAGAATTTCTGCCCTTGGTTCGTGGTTGGCGCCTTATTCACTTGTAATTTCTGCCATGCTACTTGATGTTGCACCTTTGAGCATGTGTAAAGAGAAATGAAAAACTTGAAATTGGAAATCAGAAGTTGGATTAGGAATGGAATTTGTTCAATTTTAGTGCTTGGATTAATCTAAGTGCAATGCTAAGACTATATAGAATGCTTTACCAAAATATCTTAGTATTGTTTTCATTTGCCATCTTATGAATTTTATGCAAGTATTTTCTTGTTTATGCAAGGCAAGATGGAGGTGACTCTCAACATGAAGATGACAAGAAGATAACATGGAGCCGAATGTTTCATGGCATGGAGGGCACTTTGTGGCTACTACATCAAGGCAAGTATGGAGACCTCGAGCATCAAAGGGGTAGCTACAAGTGGAGTGATTAAGAAGCAAGCAAACAAGTTGGAATTGAAAATCAAAGTGAAGTGCAAGTGCAATGACAAAATTCCAAGGCACGAAGGAGAAAACATTTAATAAAACAAGGCAATCTAATGAGGAAGTGAGGATACAAATCCAATTCATTCATCTAGCCAAACTTCAAATTACTTCCAAGTTAAAGAACAAGTCAAGGAAGGCCAAGATCAAGTTCAAGCATCAAAGAGGAGATCCAAGGACAAGTTATGCAACATCATGATAGAAACTACAAATAGTAGAAGTCATCACAACCTTGAATTTCCTTCAGAAATCCAAGTTCAATTGAAAGATTCAACTACATCGTGAACCATCACTTCTACAAGTGCAAGACCAAGGTCAGCACACCAACATGACATCAAGATTTCAAGTACAAGCAAGTTCATGAGCAGGTAAATGAAAAGGTAACAAGGTGAAGAACTTCAAAAGATGAAAGACTACACAAAGATGAAGCAAATTGGGAATATGAGCCATCACAATGGATTGAAGCTTGGTAATGTTGAGTGTCAAGAGAAATTTTCTCATCACCAAGAAATTGATTAAGTCTCATTCATCTTCAACCAGTCAGATCATGCCAAGTATTCCCATAGAAGGGCTCAACAATATTATGTCCAGATTCATTGAATTTGCTAAAAGGGAAAAAGTCAAAGGAAATCATCTTCTAAAGGAAGATTTGTTGTAAACCCACGTGGCATTTTATCATTGGCCCACTAATTGGTGTCTTCTATAAGCTTCTACCTAACCATTTTCTCATTGGTCAATAAAAGCAATGTAATTTTCTTATTGGCCCACATGGTGGTGCTTTAATGTAATTGGGTTAGCATTTAATATTTGTCAGTGGTAGTTATGGGAACCCTAATTAGGGCTTTGGAGGATTAATCTTGGCCCTTCATCTCAAATTGATCTTGGCCACGCATTGTACTTGGAGCCTCTATATAAGGCTACCTCAAATCATTCGTAAAAGAGAGACTTGTAGAAATTGTTGCTATAATGCTAACAAGATTGTTCATAATTCATTGTTGGTCTTCATGGTGAATTACTTGTATCATTTTGCTATATTGCATGGTTTCTACATTTCCTCACTTAGAGTAGGATTTACTTATGTTGATTGGAAATAATGCTTAGTTGGATAGAAGATATTTTGGATGCATCTTTGTGAAACTCGCCTAATCCATACCACTAGTTGCTTGCCAATTGTAAGTTTGTCTTGCATGGTCAACTGGAAGTTTAATGAGTTTTACTTTGATTATTGTTTGCCCATTGATATGCATCCATTGATGGTATTAATGTAATGTTAATAGTTTAAACATCTTACATTTACCTTAGGAGATTGCACTAACTTGGTTGGGGTTGATGGCTAAACTAAGTCTAGTACAGTCACAAAAGCATTCATTGTTCTTTTTATTCTAGGAGTAGAATAGATCTTCCTAAGCCCTTTATCCCTTTGCAGTTTGTTTGTTGGAAGTAAATGAACATAAGTTGATAGCCATTGAATGAACAACAAAAGTCCCTTTGTGATACCAACATATCACATCATTAAACTAAGTGAAAGTCCACAATTAGAAGGAACCTTAGGGTTGTCTCATTTGATCACACAATCCATATATATTGTTTAGCATGTGATCTTCCTAGTTCAAGAGAGAGTTGGAGATTTGGTGTTTCACTTGATATACTAAGTATTCAATTCGGCATGTTGTAGTGGCATAAAACTCAAATCAACACAACCCAACACCATTTTCCCTCTTCTTGTGTGCAGGAATTCAAATCTGAGAGAGAATGATTGCAGATCCAAAAAGAGCAGATTGAAACAAAGAGATTCAGACTTTGAAGGGGCAGAAAAGCTGGGACACTATATCTTAACCACATTGTCCAGCACTTTTTCCGCAAAAGTTTAGGGAGATGATAGAGCGACATCCTACGTTGGAATTAATTTTGATATCTACATCAAACTCCTTTGGGACTAGATTGCCTAGCCACGTCGTCCCACATTTTCAGGCCCAAATTTCAGTGATAGTTTCCTTTCTAAGTCCCATTTCCAATTTCGTACTCAGAGTTTGTATATCAGATTTGTAGCTTATTGTTAATGCTGATTATTGTCGAATTCACATCATTTTCCCTAGCTCTCAAATCTAATAATCAATTCAATCAATTAATCAAATCAGCAAGAAAAAAAGATAATTCAACCATTGCACCCAGCTCTCCCCAATAGGTCTGAAGTTGAGCCTATTGAATTATTCTTCAATGTGGGTTGATGTGAATGAGCTTGATTCCTAATTTAGACTACTGGATCCCATTCCACCTCCTCACATTTTTATGAGCACCATGTGTCTTACACTTGGATATTTTAATTGGGAGTTTTCATATCTGATTTTTTATTTTCACTATGAAATTAACAAACTCTAATTGATTTGCAATTCCACGTGTGATTGCATTACTTATTAGATATATTTATCAAAATCATGCTTTATATGATGGCTTATTTCACTTCATGTTGCTTGTATTGATCCATTGCATCAAAAGGAGCACATTAAATATGCAAATCTGCAATCAATAATCAGCAAACTGGTAATCAATCAACAAAGATCGAACAAGAGAAAGAAATTCAAAGAAGATTATCTCTACTATAAGAACCTGCATTCTCATTTAGCAATTTGGGCACTATGGTCAATATTATAGTATGCATTGTCATAGTATATTTAACACATATTTTGTATAGGCAAATATGTAATGTACCCATTTTTGCGCCTTCCCTAATATCAGTGTTTTTCAGGGCATTAGCCTATCAATGAGGTTCCCATAGGCTAATACAATGGATAGGGAAGCCATTCAAGGGTCTTGTGGCCCTTTGGGGAGGTTTGTGTTGCATTTCAGGAGCTCAGAGCCAATCTCCTATTTTTTAGGAGGGGACTGGCAGTTCACCTATTAGCCTCTAGGAGTTTGTGGAGCCTAGCAGGGGGCTTTACAAGTCATTTGAGACATTCAGAGGCGGTCTCGTATTTTTTAGGAGGGGACTAGGAGATGGCTTGTGATGCACTCTTAGATATTCGAGATGGTCTGAGACAATTTGCTATTTTTTAGGAGGGGGTCCTATTTTTTAGGAGGGGGCTGGCTGTTGGCCTGCCAGATTTGGACATTACCCAAGGGGGCCTGGTGTAGCATCAATTTCAATTGGAGAGGCAAGGTGATGAGTTTCAGGAATAAAAATTAAATATTAAAGTTTCAAACTTCAATGTTAAAATAAATAAAATAAAGCACTTTAATAAGTGACTTTATATTAAAATTTATAAAGTGGCTTGATGAATGGGGACCACCATGGAGCACACATCCCTAGGAAGACATAATGTTGTTTTTAAAAAGACAACTTAATAATTCATGGAGTGAGTAGACTAGCATTGGAGGAGTTTATTATTTAATAAAGTGCATATTATGTTATGAATAAAGTATTATGCAGACCCTAATTAGGGCCTAACCTCTTGGAGAAATAAAAGAAGTTGTGGAGGTTTTATTATTCATTCTTGTGCATTGGAAAATTGGTGAGTGAAGACAAGGGTTTTCAGCAGCAGCTTTCAGGCTTTTGGGAACGAAAATTCTTAAAAGAGCAAGTGCCTACAGGTGTGAAACTATCACCAAAGGGTACTCTCACAGGTTATCGTCAACAAGGCTCCAAGAAAGATTATTTTTATAGCTTGGTGGTGAAGAAATCAGAGATCAGCAAGTGTGGGGGAGCAGTTTTGAAGTAGTAAGTTGCAGATCTGGGTTGCTTGAACATCATTTATCAGCAAGTATCAGCAAAACCAGCCAGCCGTACTCCTCCTTTGTGTCATTGCAGCCCAACCCCAGCTGGACATAGGGTTTCAGTCAACTAAAGTGGTGATCAGATCCTAAAATCAGACTGCTAAAGCAGATCAAACCTAATTTAAACAGCCATGATGAAAAAACCAGTTAGATGTGACTGGTTGCTGCCCAGAACTTTGTATAAGACTGTTACCTGCACTGTACAGGTATGTTGTTGAATATTTGATGCAAATAAAAATCAGTATTATCGTCATTTACTGTACGTTCTTCTTGTACTTTCATTTTTCAGCCTTTTATCTTCTATTTGTTCTCCAATTCATTGAAAATATCAAGAAAAACCAAAAAATCAGAAAAACACAAAACACAAAAAAATCAGAAAAAAACCAAAATACTCCCCAAAAAATCAGAAATCAGAAAATACCCCAAAAAATCAGAATTTGCAATCACCAGCTCAGGGGTGGTCATTACATGTTGATAGGCCAGCTTTGCTGCCTACATGTCCGTTTACATGGTCCGTTGAGGAGGTGTTGATTAGGGCGGCTTTTCCAACTATGTATTCTGATCGGCTTGCTGCCATATCATTTGTAACTACATTCATTTAGATTAACTATGTAGTCAAAGATGTTGTATGTTCTCACTTACAAGGTATCTTTTCTTCCATTTACCCAAGTTGTGAACTTTTGAGTTACCCCTTCCCTTGGTGCCATTTCCCTTTGTTCTCTATCCCCCGCTTCTCATTTTCTATCAAAATTTCAAACTTCCCCTTGCCAACTTGCCCTTCTTCAAAATTCATTCCCCTAGCAAGTGTGCATCCCTATTCTCACCTTCCTAATCCATACATTCCCATGAGATTTTGGATTTCCCTTCTTGCTCCAGTCTCAAAGGATTTGTTTTCCCCATGTTCCACTTTCCACTCTGTTGGTTGGATATTTTGCAACTGACAGTTTTGGGGAAAAAATCCAATTTACAAAATTTTGATACCAGCCACAGCGTGTGAGACAATGTCTCTCCTACCTTAAAGGGAAGGCTCCCCCTTCTCACTGTTCCTTGGATCAACTCAAGGTAAGCAAGAAGTTAAGAGATTATCAAAATAGGGTGCTACAAATATTCCTTCTTCTTATCTTTCAAGAAGAAATCCACTTACCCAAAGAACGAGTAATGGGTAAAGCTTGAATCTCTAAACTACACTTCTATCTAAAAGCTGAAAACAATGATACCGATAAACCAACACCAACTCACAGGCTGATTGAAAAGCGTACCGGCTTGGCTCTATGACCTAGTTATCTATTCTATAAGAAACACCTCTACCATTGGGGCACACAGACTTCCAAAAGTAGAGATTTTTCTAACTATTCTAACAAATTATATGAAAATGAGATGGTAATATAATCTACAGTCACAGCTTCTAGTCTTATATTACCACAATTGCTCCCAGTCACAGCTTCGGCTCTAATTGTTTCTAATTTTCAAATTGCTCTTAACAAAACACAAGAATCACATAAACAAAAAGATAGTAAAACCAAATTGCAGTCACAGCTTCCAATTTGATTCACCACAATTGCACTCAGTCGCAGCTTCAGCTCCAATTGTTTCTTTCTATTTATATTTCTCCAAAATAGTACTACACAATCACAATTATGCTTGCACAAGTTTGGCAGAGCTCTCTTGCATAAAATAAAGATGAAATTTACAATGAGGGCTCATTCCTTTTATAGGGAAAGGAATGAGAAAAAGGAGGAAAAAGTGGGAGTAACTCAACCACTTTGACCTAGTCTAACTAGGTGAGAAGAATTATTGGATTACATGTCATAAGGACATGTAATCAAATTTACATGTAATTGCATTGCATGCAATTCATCTTCTCCAATCTACAAAGCATGAAAACTAAAGAAGAAAGATAAAGAAAGAAGAATTAATCCTTGAAATTATCAAAGAAAGCCTTGTACTTGGCAATACAATCATGGATAAGAGGAAGATCTGAAATCTTCATTGTTTCTGAAATAGCTTCAACCCTAATTACATGCGTATGTGCTCCAAATTCTTCAGAATCAAAATCAGCATTAACTCTGTTAGTGTATTCTGTAGTCATTTCTTCTTCAGTGAAGAGGTTACCATCTCTGGTAAGAACCTTGCATCCTATTTGCCTGAGATTAATGGTGATATCCTCTTCAACTGCTTGACAACTTTCAAGATCCCCTTGTAGCTTTGCCAAAAGCTTTTTCATTCCCTGGACTTTGTCGAGCCTTTGCAAGAAATGGATCGTGTCAACATACCCAATTCTTGTATCTGTAATTTGATCCAAAAATGATGAAACGAGTGAGGCTGAAGAATGAGCCAGCTCCTTATCATATTGATATTTCAGCTTTCCTTTGACTTGTGATGGTGCTGACATATCCTATGCTGTAACATGGAAATTCCAAAGGATAGATACATCATCTGAGGAGATTAGATCCATGAGAGAGTTAAGTTTTGGCTTGAAATGATGGATCTATGAAGAACAAGGTATTCGGAGTATTGATTAGATACTCAATGAACACACATGTTGGCTGGAAATGAAAAGAATGGGATATGTATATGAATGAATAGGAGTGAAAATGGATTTGTGAAGATGTATTGCATATGGGGCTTTATTTGTGTGGCCAAGACTGCAAGTTTGAAGTGCATGAGAATATGTAAATGATAATTTTGGTATTAAAAGAGTGACATTTTTACCAAAAACGAACTCTTGAGGGATGATTACATGTAATGAAAGATGACATGTTTTCTTATGTAATGGACTTAGGAAATGTAACTACATGTATTGGTGAATGAAGGATGAATTAGCATGGATGGATGCACTTGCATTCTTGAGGAAATGACTTCATCTTTCATCAAAAACAACAAACAAGCAAGCAAAAAAGAAAGAAAAACACAAACACATACCTCTTGCTATTGACCCAAACATGTTTAAAAACTCCACAGCAATTTCGTTTTTGAGTAAAAGATGATTTTATGCATTGCAAAATGGAGGATTTAATCTTATTTAAACACAAAAATGCACAATACATGGGTTTCATTTGAACAAATGGAAACAAATGAGCCATAAAATGCAACATTGTAGAGGAAATAAGATAAAAATCAAAGCAAAAATCATTACAAATACTTACTTGGAAGCCAATGAGAGAAAAATGGAAGGAAGAGAAGTTGTAAAGTCTTTGTCTTCTCCAAAAACGGGTTCTAGAGATGTGTTTGTATCCAACCACTCCAAACCTTTGACTAATTCCAAGACTCAAAACATGTTGGGCGTTTTTACATGTAATGGAGGCAAAACGGGCTCTCAAAATGCAAATGCATGGATTTAGTGTAGTGTTTTAAACAAGAATGATTACTTCCAGCCAAAACGGATTTAAAACATGCATTTCCATGTGTTATTTGTCATGTTTTTAGCTTGAAAAAGACTCAACAAATAAAAATGCAGCCTCCATATGTCTTTGCATATCACGTTTTTGGACAAAAATGATGCCCCAGATCCAAAAACGTTTTTAAATAATGCATACACAGCCACGTTTTTGGAAGAAATGGGAGATTTCAAGCAAAAATGAGTTTGAATGTGGCACTTACAAGCAAAAACGGGTTTGTAAGAAGCATATACAGCCACGTTTTTGAAAGAATATGGGTTTGTTCATCAAAAATGGGTTCTAAACAAGTGAATACATGCCACGTTTCTGCATGAAATGGGAACCTCTACCAAAAACGTGTTTAAACAATGCATGCACAGCCCACGTTTTTGAAGAAAATGGGAGTTTTAAGCCAAAAACAGGTTCATCTCATGCATTTACATGTGTAATAAAACATGTCTTTGGCTGGGTAGACCAAAAACGCACTCTAAGAGTGTGATTACATGCTTTATTTTTTATGTTTAATATTCAAAACATGCCCAACAAGTGAAAACGCACTCTTAGAGTGCAAAGACATGTTTTATTTTGCATGAAAAACTCACCTCTAAGCCAAAAACGGGTCTGTATCATGTCATTACATGTTTTATTTTGTAAAGACTTTAAAAGATTAAGTCTTTTACATAGAAAATGGACTTTCCGGATGCATTTACATGTTTTAAAATGAATGCATTTGGAAGGAAGAGTCTTTTACATGTAAAGCTCATTCTCCAGATGCATTTACATGTTTTATAAAATATGTTGAAAGCCATTTACATGTAAAATGGAGACTCTACATGTAAATGCATGTTTTATTATTTTAACTTGACATGTAGAGGGAACCTTTTAATGCATTTACATGTAAAGGAGAAAATAATAAAACATGTAGTTGCTTTTACACATTTAAGTGATTCTTTTAAGCACATGTTTATTTAAAATGTCAAGTGAAATATTACTTTTAAAGTCTAAAATAACTATTAACACAAAATATAAAGTAATATTATGTGCAAATGTTTATTTTATAAAGTAATATTAACTCATATGCTATTAAAACATAAAGTAAAACTCAACATTTAAATAAAATGATAAAGTGATATAGTCACTTAAGTGAAAATTAAAAAGAAACTCAACTTAAAAATATATCATAAAGTGCACTTTAATCACTAAAGTCAAAAATTTAAATGATAAAGTAACTTAAAAACATAACATAAAGTGATTAAATGTTATATTTTTCAAAAAGTGCAACTCAACTATTGAAAATAACATCAATTTTTTAAATATGCAGTTGAGCTTGGAGAGTCCACTTTTTGGACACTTAAATGACCATATCTTTTGACCGAAAGGTTCGATTAACCACTACGATAGATTGAATCGAAGGGAAAACCGAAAGCAAGAGATTGGACGAAACAAAAAGACCAAAAGCAAACAAAAACACACTCAAAAGCACACCAAAGGACGCCGAAGGACTCAAAAATCAAGTATAGGAAGACAAACTAAAAAAAAAATGAAAAAGACTTGACGAAAACCTTCAACATAAAGATTCACTAATCAAATTGAGATCAACTAATCAATCATTATTGGCTAGTCGAATAGTGAAACAATCATAGAGAAACACGAAACTCAGTTCAAAAGTTTCATACTGTTACCTACATTTTGTGATGACAAAATGCAGGACAACACACTCCATGGAGGGATTGTGAACTCTCCTCTACCATCATACCTAAGGAATGTTTATATCATGGATCTTTTAAGCCCAACAAGCTTTCAAGTTTCTTCTCCGTTAGCAAGGTGTTAATGGGTATTCCATAGACCCAACACCCACCCCTTTTTGGAAGGTTCATTGTGGACACTCAAGCCTTTTCATTCTTCACTCTAAATTGGTTCTTGGTATCATGTTTCCCCATACATTGCCACCCTGGCAAGCCTTTGAGTTTTACTTTCCCTCAATTCCTTCACGTTAGCTACTTCACTATACCGAACCCCAATAGGCTTCCCTTTCAATCTCCCTCATCACTTTGATACTAGGTATCTCCTACCCCCAAGCCCTCTAGTATCAAGTATTCCAGATCCCTAATCCTCATCCTCCCTCAACACAAAACCATTCACAGGCTTCCAAGATTTGTCATCCCTCTTTGGTCTTCCTCACACTAATACACAATATCTTGTTTTTATGATTCCCCCATCATGCCTTCCTCTCTCAAACATTTGGAATTCCTATTACCCACTTGCCTTTGCTCCTTGTGTCCCTAAATTCCGAACTCCAATTTCCCAACCCCTTCTCCATCTCAAGTACCTATCGCTATGCAAATCCCTAAACCTCCAACTTTGGACCTCTAAAGTATCATTCTACTATCCACTCCCTTTGGTATGTGAAACTTAAGGCTCCTAGCATTTGAACACCGAACCCTACCCACCTACATGCATGACACAAGACGCAATCAAAAATCCCAAATGAATGCAATAAGACAAGCAATGCTTCTCGAATGCTTCTTTGTACATGTGGGACCCTCAAAGACAAGGCTTATGTACAAATGAGCATGATTCCATTTACCCAATCATGTGATTACAATGCAAGCAAACATGGCCAAGGTACACACTGGTTGAATGACCTTTGTTTTCCTGCCCAATTTGCAAGATGAAATTGTAATGATATATGCACATGTAAACAGATATAACAAGGGTTGGTCTCTAAACCAATTTCCTGCCCTGGTTACCGACAGAGAATTCTAGGCGATCAACCAATGTATGTGCAAAATTGTAAAGGAAGATCTTGCTTGTATCAGCTATAGGAAAATATAGTTGAGTTGGGTAATTGCATGGTCATATATCTCCATTGTAAACTATAATACCTAAGGGGAATTTTTTCATCTAATTGTTGATTCTCTCTTGTGACATTTGTAGGCCTGATGTAATGATTTGATTAATGTCACATATTATAATGAATTACAAACTCTTCTGTAATGATCTCTCTTTATTTTATGCAGGGAATTGTTGATTTGAAATGGATTAATAAGTAAATATGATATGCAATAGTTCCTTGTTTGTACAATTCAATTGCAGTCCTGCGTATCTTTCTTTCTTTCTCCCATGTTGTGACTATTTTCTCATGGATTTGGCAGCAATTGATTGAGATACCCATTATATACAATTTCTTTTTGTTTTCGTTTGGCTTCTTATCTTGCCTACATGCACAAAACAATTTTATTACTATTGCCATATCTTGAGATATTTATGCTTGAATGAGATATCCAAAGGTATGTACACGTAGGAGTCCTCATCCTCATACCCCACTGCTTTCGCAAATAAACATCCATAGCGAACTAGTGTTAAATTAATCTCTAGAGGGCAATGCTGGTTTGATTGCAAGATGCAAGTCTTTATAAGACTTAAGGAGATTCATCTTTGGTAAGTGCAACTTGTTACATATGTGGGTGCACATTCATGCTTGATCAAATATGCGATTTGTGATGTCTGGTAGGTTTGTTCCTGACTACCATTACGGCATGTTACTCAAAGCCCTATTCCAATTTAGGTCCTATTTAAGGCCTCAAGGGAATAACACTAGGTTCTACAAATCCTAAAGAAGAGGACTTTCCCAAATCCTATGAATTGGTCCAGAACTGTCCTTTCTTTGTTGATGTGTCATTCACCCACCTAAGATACCTCACGCCCCTTGTCTCACTTTGAGTAATGGCGCTAGATAAGGACCTACAATTTTGAGAGGCAACACATTCATTGCACGGTGCATAATTGTCTTACCTCAAAAATACACAAGACCTCTTATTCTTGCACAATCTTAACAACAGACAAAGCATAAAGTTGAACAATATAGATATAGAAAAAATGCCTTCTATTTGCAAGTTCAACAAGAGATCAAAAAAGCATGCTATATGTGTTCATCCCTAATCAAAACTCACCTTAGTCATCACCGGTTCCTACTCAATCAATAACAAATATGAGAGAACACCCTATAATGACTTCTTGGATCACTACGATTTAAAGTTCTGACCACCGAGTATAGCTTATCGATATAAGTGATCTATACTATTATATCATCGTAATTTTAAAATTTGACAGCTTCCAAACTTTATGAAATGAGAAATAAAATTGCATAGTAATATTTGATAATTGCAATTTTCAACATGAATGCTGTTAGATGTAACCTAACATTGTTTTAAACCCAGATAAATGAAAAAAATTACATTATTATATGACATAGCATGATTGATATTATAAAAAAAAATTATAGAATATAATTTTGTGTTTGAGAAGGTTTGGCTGCTCCATTTCGTATAGTACAAACTTTTTAAGCCCCATTAAATATGATATCCCTTATGCTCATTTTGCTTCCTAAATTTAGGGGAAAAAACATTCTATGAGATATTCTGATATCCAAAACATAGTTCACAAACTCGGCAAGTCCTCACGAGTTTCTTTTGATCCACAAGTACTCACAATGTTTACTTGCCAAGTTTTTCCAAGTGACTCGCCATACAAGCAACATCAAAATTGCAGAGAAAAAAGTGGGTTAAACACTCCAAAAACTGTATTATATTACTTCATAAGCATTTTTTTTCCTTTCAAAAACTTATGAAAACAATGTGCACTATAAGGTTTGTGTGGTTTTTAAGGTTTTCATTTGGGCTTGGTGGTCAATCACATCCTATATTGTGACAAGGAACACACCAAGGGCGCTGTCTCCAAACTCTACAAGGAGTGATGAACCCTAGCCCCCATGAACGGCACTGCCCCTCGACCCTATTGGGGACACTACCCCCTAACCATGCAAGGGGCACTACGCCTCAAACCTGTTGACAATGTTACCCCACTATCCCACCAAACTCATTTGGCAGTTTGTAGGTGCATTTTGCATTATATATATATATATCCTTTGTAAGTTGTTGAGTACTGTTCGAGTTGGAAATTTTTATCTTGCCAACTACTCTCCAAGTTCAAGCCTAGAACTATGATCCAAGGCATTGCAAGGCTGGACATTAAGAACATCTCTTACTCAGTCTTAAGGATTTTAAAAGTGTACTATTAAATAAACAAAATGGAAGGCCTCACATTATACAAAGGTGAAATACTTGGAGGCCTATGGGTTTTACAAAAGTGAAACCCTCTGTACAATGTGTATATGGGCACTCAATATTCACTAAAGTAAAAACCCCAATTCGCTTTTTCATAGATATTTCAAAGAAAACAAAAGCATATCCCATTCCCAAACAAGATATATGTACATCTATAACTAAAACAAATCATGAAATAAAGAATTAAAAACTACGAGCACACATGGTGAAGTCTACATTTATTGTTTGTTTTGAATCCTACAGATTAAATGCTCACCAATAACACCTGCCATGGAGGAAGGCCCCAAATTGCACAAAATGATTTCAGTATTTCAATACTGCACATAAAAAAGAAAAAGCAATAGGGTCAGTCATTACAAATAGATATAAAAAACACGAAAAATCACCTTCGCACAAATAATTCAAAGAAATACGTAGGCTAGGGACAAACTAGTGATTTGCAGAATTTGTAACTTCTGAAGTGCACTTCCCAGTTTCCTCCATTTCTAAATTCTTTAAATACTGGAACTTGTAATCTCTTAGTTCTTCCAGCAATTCATTAAGCTGTGACTGATCTCCTCGTGCTATAAGTGCTTGGCGTATTCCTCTTTCCTATTGAAGCATAATTCATCAGTTCTGTGTCAATGAACATACAAGAAAAATTATGTATCATAATGAAAGCAGTGGTTACACAATGACAACTCAATCAGAATCTCCTTACAAAGAAAAGAAAAGAATACATCAAATTTGGCTCACTCTGAATTCAATAATTCAAAGAGCTCACATAATTAAACATGACAGAAGCATGGTCCAAAAAGCTGTGTTGTAATTGTAAATGGCGTACATTCATATAGAGGAGACCAAAGTTCAAATTCCCTCAGTATGTCAAGGCAGACTACAGCCCAAAGGACACCGTATGCACATGTGCAGTAAAGACAGCAATGTTAAGGCAGCCTACACATGGCTAGAGAATGGATAACCTTGTTTGTGTCCACAATTTGTCCAGGCCCAAAGATTTACTTATTAAAAAAAGTATTAAGAACAAACAACTTATTCTTCATAGCCATGTAAGGGTAAAAACAGGAAAGTCGAGCAATGTGCTCTCTATGTTAGAGTAAAATACAAAATACAGGCAACCTCCTCTTCATTTTCTGTAACTGGGTGTCAGCATTAAAGTCTGCATTGCATTTTCTTAGATTCAAAAAAGTTAAATGCATATTTGGACACTAGATGTAGCTTGGTGAAGCACAAGTGGGGTTATTCTAGTAGTTATGAGTTAAATGCATAATTGCTCACTAGATATAGCTTGGTGAAGCACAGGTGAGGTTACTCTGGTTTATGTAAATGGAATTTCAGTTAAGCCAAGTTATATTACACGGAACATTGACCATAAGAAAATAGCCAAAACAGAATGGCCAGAGTTCCATCATGGTGAAACCATTTGGGAACCCAAATAACTAAGGCTCCAAACTCCAAAGTATGACATATCCTAAGCAACATCCACATACAAAGGCAAATCAAAACAAATTTAAAACATGCACATAAAAAATGAAACATAAAACACATTTAGGGGATAAAAGTAATGTCAATTTTTCGTCTATAGTCAGCTTGACTTGCCATTAGTCTATTCCTCGGGTTCCCCTAGGCTAAGGGGAGATGTTTAGGGGGCTCGGTTATGATGGAAAGCTAGAGCATATGAATTTGGTGAGCTTTGGCTGGCTTTCTATTTTTAGCATATTACCATTTATAGTAAGTGCTGTTTTGGGCAATTGATTATAGCTCCAATATCCTCTCAGCTTCAGCGCACAACACATCTTGAATTTCAAGATTTGGGCAATTTTTACTATTTTTAGCATATTACTTTTTATAGTAAGTGTTACTTCTGGTAACTGGTCTCAATCATGGTTTCCCCTCAGCTACAGAGTGCAGGCTATGGGACTTGGCAAATTTCCTAAGGTTGAGAAATGATATTTTATTTATTATTTAACTTAAATATTTCAAGAAAGTGAATCACTTAAGTGAAATAAAGTGTCAAAAAGTGACCCCCTTGGCCACGCCTAGGTTGGGGAACAACTTTAAGTTGTTTTTAAAGTTGCCAAATGGGCCTAGAAGTGGACATTGGGACTTGAAAAAATTAAGAAGTGATATTTGAAAAGCACAAAGGTCGATGTGGGATTTGAGGAAGAAATCAAAAGAATTTAAAGTAGTATTTTATTGCCAAAAGGTGGATGTCAACCTGGGAAAAGAAAAGTGAAATATTGAAAGGGCAAATATGATATTTTATTATTTGCTGAGTTGCCCTAATTTCTTATTGAGACTTCAAAGAAAGAGAGTTGTCTCTCATTTGATTATGTTGAATATTGTGAAGATACAAAAATGCTGCTGGAATGAACTTGGAATTCTTCTGAAGATTGTAAAGGACAAAATCCCTCATCAGTTAGCCTGGTTTCAGTGGTGAAAGATCCACCTTAACTGGTTGTGATCTACTGTGTGAGTTTCCAACGACTTTGGTTTGCACTTGGTTAATTTGGTTGGATGATCATGAAGGTTTTCAAGGTTTTTGATGTGGGTATTGCGATTGTGGTATGATCTTTCTTAGAGTGTTGTTGAAGTTTTTTGATGATTGGATGAATTTTCAGTTAATTAATCCTTATTTCAGAGATTTAAAGAATCACATTTTGGCTCATATTTCATTGGATGAATTTTATATATTTGTGTCTTTTAGTGTAAATTTTCTACCATTGTTGGGCAATGGAAAATGATATATAATTTGTAAGTTTGAAGGGTTCTCTGATTTTATCTTGCAAATTGCCCCTAGTAGGGCCATACCGTTCCTCCTTTCAGCACATGAGTGCTTTGAGGGTGTCATAACTTCCTTTCAAGGCTGCAAAATACTGTCCTTTTTGGTGCCTAGGAGTTTTGGAGGTGAGTTTGTGGTGTTTTGATGATTGAACATGCAGAAAACAATTTAAATAATTTATCCAAAGTCACCCCTGCAATTCCAGCACTTGGTACTTGACTCAGAAAATTTCTGAGTGTTATTTCAGTCCTTGGATGAGTTAGAAATCTCTGCATCAGTCCAGTTTTTCATTGGTAAATATCTCTTTGAAGGTTGACATTGAAGGAAGTTCTTCATACTTGCTTTATTGAGTCAATTGGAGAAGTTTGGGGAAGACTGTATTGTTGACTCAAGTGGATCTGAAATACTTCTTCAATGGCTTAATTACCAGATCTGCAATCTTAATTGCATTCTGATTTGTAGATTGTCACGTCTGCTTTTTGAAATAAGATTTAATAATAACCAAAAATAATAAATTAACAAATATTAAAGAATAAAATTAAAAATAATTAAAATTTAGTAAGTTAAACAAATGGTCAAAAGGCATGAATTGAAAAGTTGTCTCCCTCAAACATGAGATACAAAAAGGGAGAGAAGAGAACTTCATTTGGAGGGAATGTTAGAGTTTTAGGTGACTCTACAACACCCCCATGATCAAAGAAAGACCAAAATAACTTCCACAGGAGAATAGCAAGAAGATTGCATCACAATACAAGAATGATGATATTGTTAATGGACATTGAAATGTACAAAATAGGCATTGCTTATAAAGGTAAGGTGATAATAGAGGATTAGACAAGACGCTGACAAGTGTCTTAATCCTATGCAATGCACAATCTATCACCCACATAAGGTGGAAAAGTGATAGTGTGATAAGACCACTGAAGGTGGATAAGTGATAACATGATATAACCACCAAAAGTGGAGATGCTCCTAAAGTGTATGTGATCACCAAGTAAAGTGAATGTGTAATAAGGAACTAGGTGAGATTGTCACTAGGTACAACACCTTAATTACACCAACACCCCCCCCCCCCCTTAAGTGCAACTTAGGGAGTACACTTATTATGCAAAGATGCAATATGGGTCCCGGTTATTAAGTGATGTTAGGTACCCATGTATAATGCAAATGAAATCTCTCACAAGTGGAGAAAAGGAGAAAACCACATGGGAGAAAAATGTTATCCAAAAAAGAGAAAAACAAACAAATCATGATGCATGGACTCAAGACCCCCCAAGGACTACATACATCATATATATACAATCAAGTATCCCTCCATAGGAAGGAAAAAGGGACATAATATCCCCCTCATAATGAAGAAGCTCCAATACCAATGAAGTATGCTTGAAAACAAAAGATGATCCAATGTCTACAAGCAACACATCTTCCCTTAGGAAGAAACAAGTCCACCAAATGGTGAAGAAGCCACTCCATGTCAAAATGAAAGGAGGAAGGAAGTTTCCAAATATGCATCTCTAGAGACTGAATAGGAATCTCTGAATCCATCACATATGCATGATCAAAGTGGACCAAGAAATGTGACAATCCAAGTGAAAGAGGAGACTTATGAATTTCAATCTCCAAAGAAGGCAAAGAAGAATCTCCAACTATGATAAAGCTGCCATCAAAGAGAAAAGAAACCCACTCAAGTATGTCTCCCAAATCTGCAATATGTGACTCAACAAACAAGTCTAAAATGTCGTCCAAGTACTCATCCCACGCTGCAAGATCTGAAAAACTATGATCATCCTGCTGAAGACTAGAACTCAAGTCCAAAGAAGCAGGAGGTAGAGGAGTAGGAAGCTCAACACTTGTCTCAAGAACGCAATGATTCAAGTGTCCAAACTTTTCCTCACAAACATGACTCACCCTTGATGGAAGGGTGTGAACATTAGGAACATCATCATCATCATCATGAGCGAAATGAGAAAAGGAAAACAAATGAGATGAATGATCCACAACTCCTATAGCTATGACATCTCTAGTCTCCATGTCCCTAATGTAGACATAATCAGAAGTAAACTCTACTATTTTACCTTGTGCCCCATGATTATTTGATAAATTGAAATACAATTAGTGGTCAAGGATGGTACACAAAGAGCATCATTAAATGTCCCCTCTCCCATGTCAATAGAACCTTTCCCACAAACCATCATGCATGTGTTGTTACCCATCAATATTTAGGAGAATTACAAGGCTCAAAAGAAGAGAACATATCCATAGAAGATACCATATGATGAGAAGCACCTGAATCAAGAAGCCATATCCCATGTTCAGGATGCACGGAAGCCATAAGTGCTTTACCTTTCATCTTATCTATGCCATGTCAAAGTCCTGCAGTTCTTGACTGTGTAGATGAAGATGTTGCCAAATGTGATGAAGAAGGAGAATGAAACATTGATGAAGGCAACTTGATGTTGTTCTTCTGAAGGTGTGAGTTCATCAATCTTCTTATTACGACATCTATGCTCATCATGTCCAAATCTTTTGAAATATGCACATTTCAACTTCTTTTTAGATGATTCCTCTTTAAAAGAGGTCTTGCACTTAGGAGTATGTTGTGAAGGAGAATCCTTATCTTTCTCATGAGGCTTAGGATCCTTATTTTGCTTCTTGCCTTTGCCACTTGAAGCCTTTGGAGTGGAGTCATTTGCATTAAGTGCTTGATGCTTTGAAGACTTCAATATACCCATGTGTGCCAACTTTGCTTGTTCCCTTATGAGCTAAGCTGCAAATCCATCAAGAGAAGGCATTTGATGTGCACTACCTAGAGCATCCATAGCAGCATAGAATGTAGAAGCAAATACTAAATATTCAGGAGCTAGCTTTGAGAGAATAGAGAGAATCAATTGTCCATCCTCTTTAGTGATCCCACAATTAGATAACTCCAATCTAAGAGAATTGATCTTCGAGAAGTTTTGGATATTGTCAAAATCACTAGGATTGAAACTCATTAGTTCATTCTCCAACTTGAATTTCCTAATCTTATCTAGTTACCACAGAGACTCTCTACAATAGTCCAGATTTCAATAGGATGTGTACAAGATACAAGATGATATCTCAAATCAAGAGAGAGAGAGGGAGAGAGTACCAAGAGCTTTGCCCCTTCGATCAAACTATTTTCTCTTTTCTACAGCACCTACGGGTTTTGGATCATGACCAAAAGTGATTCTATGCAATGCCTCTATAGCAAAGAAATCTCCATTTTCTTTTTTCACTCATGATAGTTATATGGAGTTAAGAGAACAACTTTTGACATATCCATGATACAATCAAAGAGTATAATAGAACAACTGATTACCCCCACAATACAACCAATTGAACCCCTTTGTACAAGAGAAAATGACAACTTTTGCAAATATACAACAATTTACCCAAAAATACCAAATTCAGTAACTCGCTAAAATTATGAACTTCTGAAATCAAATATGCAAAATGTGCATAAATAGAACTGAAGTTCTTAATACATTCTTGATGCATCTTGAATCGAAAAAAATGGAGTTAAAAGCTGAAAGATATGAGCTTGGGAGTGCCAAACCAAGAGTAATCTTCAACTGAAAAAAAAAAAATAGTACCAAACAGCAAAATTGTCGAATAATACCTGCACGATGATGAAGTTGACGGAATCAGCTTTCCGTTGCTTGCAGAATTTTGCCTCCATTTGCAAAAGTTACACCAGCTTGAAAAAAAGGCTTGTTTAGGCACTATGGAGCCAATCAAGCCAGGGGCATGAAAATGTGGGCTCCTAGTCACCCATGTGACCACACAGAGTACAGAGGTGAAAATATTGGTGGGTGCTGAAAGTGCAGGCCCCACCATGCACCAAATCTCCACACAACTCGCAATAGTATGCGGGATAAACAATGAAATAATCCACCATGCAATGAATGTGGGATTAAATCTCAAGGTGCCAAGCAAAGACGATAATGAAGGCGGGAAATGCATAGCCCACCATTAAGCACAGGCTAAAATGGAGCCTACTGAAGTGCACAGGGTGGGCCACTCATAAAGAAGCACAAATTTTGTTGATATGAAGGCCGAATTGGCAAAACTCCACACAAGCCAAAAATGAACAAAGCCGCCTTGTAAACAGATGAAGCCTTGGTTAAGAATAAAGACAGCTATGCTCGATCCTGCAAAAATGAGGGAGTCGACACAAGATTTACAAGAAGAAATGTCACTAAACCAAGAATAACACAGTTCCAAGCAATATGCAAGCCAACAGGTCTGCAAATCAAGTCAATAATATAATCAATCCGGTCAATGAAGGGAGAGTCACTAATCAAGTGTTGATATGGGTCGTTTCCTTCAATCAACAAGTTGCAGATCTAGCTAATACTGTCCACCAAAATTATAAATGAAAACCACACAGCCCTAGTCACAAGCTGCAAATGCCTGCAAAAATTGATGTCAGATGAATCGTGTTGGTCAAAGAAAATACTTGAATGTCGATCAAAATCAAAAATGGCAGCCAATCACACTGCTAGTGTGGGCCTCCACATAGGCTCCCCAAAAGAACCTCGTCTAAGGTTGGGAAGGCCAACAAATTTCTCAATATGGGCATGCAAATCAATATTTAGTGGCACGAGATAAAGGTAAACACGGGCCTGCAAAAGGTGAAAAAAATGCCACTGTACTGCAATACACACAAATGAGGGATCTCACCAAAGAGTCTGAGCACTCCAATACATCCACCAATACAATATTAGTATGGTAGATTGATAATAGGGAAAAACTGGCAAAGATACTTAGTATACACAAGCTAAACAATTTCTGGATCACGTAAACAATGTCTGCAGTATTTAAATATGGCTAACCAAAAAGAAACACCCTACCAATCTAAGTCTGACTGTAAAAAACCTTGACAGAGATCAGACAGTAAAGCTTCAAACTGTCCTTTTTTTCCAGAAAAACTTTTACAGAATCTTATTGTAAAAAAAGATGCCTAGTATACAATTTGTCCGATCCAATGAAATTTTTCCAAATCTGAAAAATTCAAACCAAAATCACCTCAAGAGGAGTCTTCACACCTAGAGAGCTCTAATACCATGTTAGAGTTTTAAGTGACTCTACAACACCCCTGTGATCAAAGGGCCAAGGTAACTTCCACAAGAGAATGGCCAAAAGATTGCATCACAATACAAGAATGACGATATTGCTAATGGACATTGAAATGTACATAATAGGCCTTGTTTATAAAAGCAAGGTGACAATGGAGGATTAGACAAGATGTTGACGAGTGTCTTAATCTTATGCAATGCACAACCTATCACCCACTCTTTCAAAGGGCAGCAATGATAAAGAGTTGTCACTCTCTCAAAAGGTTGTAATTATGAAAGTTGTGACTCTTTCAAAGGACAGCAATGATGAAGGGTTGTGACTCCTTCAAAGGGTTTTAATTATGAAAGGTTGTGACTCTCTCAAACGGCAGAAATGATGAAGGGTCATGACACTTTCAAAGGGTGCTAATTGTGAAGGGTTGTGTCTCTTGCCAAAGGGCAGACATGATGAAGAGATGCGACCTCTCCCTTATTGGAAGATATAAAGGGAAGAAGATTACATTTTAGGAGGATCCAAAGAAGATCAATTTGAGGGAATAATATATTATTCTCAAAAGGCAACAACAAAAAGTGGTGACACAATTCTTATGAAAGGTGGTGACCCTTTCACCAATAAAGTATAAAGGAGAAATCTTTCCAAGCATTCACGGCATACTATTCCCATTCTAGAGCAGAACTTAGAGCAGATCTAAGAACAAGATGTTAGCAGATTTATAATCAGATCTATAAGCAGAATTTGAGAAGAACGAAGATATAGAATTCATTCTAAGGGAATACAAAACAACAAATCTGAAGGTTCAATCCTAATAAAGATTATCCACTACTTGTCGATATCAAAGAGATAAAAAAATCAGCAATATCCCAAAAAGGGACATTACATAGATAGTAAGTGTTAATTCCAGAATTTGCACCCTAAAACTAAGCACCTAAACACTTAGAAATTCTAGAGAACATGAGAACAATCACTAGCTTGTGGGTAAACTATGAAGGTGACTGAACCTCCGGGTTCTAGGCCGGTTTCTATTGAATATAACTTGATATTTCACCTAACTTATCAAAACTGAAACTTGATGGAAAAGGAATAAGAGACTAAAAATTTGCAAAACTTAAAGAATGCAATAGGAAAAGGTGATGCACCAAAATGATAATAAGGAACCACTTTATCTCACAACACAATGAGTAGATAACCAGAAATGATAATGATACAACCTTAGTGGAAAGATCACACATATAAGTATTTCATGAAAAGATTCTAAACTGGATATCATGAAAGGAAAATAATCACATTCAATAACTACCAATCAGACATACAGGTCATGACCTATGCATAACTTTCACTAGCTTCTGAAGGCACTGAAATGAGACATTAGTTAAAGGCTTCTAAAGAAATGAAACACAAAAAACAACATCAATCACAAGTACACAACAATGAAACTCCAAGATAGATCTGAAAATCTCTGTATTATGCTCAAAGGCAAATGACAAAATAGCTCACATGAGAATTAGACTACAGAGAAATGCCAAGGATATCCAAACTGATCACAACAGCACTTTCTTTCTCAAAAACTCCAACCAACTTAGAAAATGAATAATGAGATCCAATATAAAGGAAAAAACTCCCACCTAAAATCCCTAAAAATAGAAACTGCATTTCAAAATGCAAGGGTCGGATGTGAGAAAAATCCCTCAAAAAATGGACTAAAAACATCCACCTAAGGAGTCCAAATAGCCTAAGAGACCGATCTGCCCAAGTGCTAATGATGACCACTCCAGTTTGACCATAACAACCCCTAAAATGACTCAAATGACTCATAAAAGAGTCCAGATTTGTAACAAGCACTAACAACATGTCAAAGTGCCACCTCTCCCTCTTTCACCTAGACACAATTTGACTTTTCAACTCCTTATCTCTCCAAATCCGAAAATGGACTTATTCATTTTAAAACCAAATTTGTATTTTTTAATAATAATTAATTGATTTATACAGTATCAATTAATTATTATTAATTACAACATTGCAAATTTTAATAAAATTAACTCATTTATAAAAATTAAGTAATATAGGAATATATTACTTAACTTTAAGTAATATATTACTATATTACTTAATTTTATGAAGTAAGGGACTTATGAGTTAATTTATATCCGATACAATTCATCCATCATCGGATTTCAAAGAAGATTTTAAAACATTGAAAATGCGCAAATCCCTGCCCTAAAAGGCAAAACATAAGCTTTGCACTCAACACTTCATTTGGTATTTTGAAGAAAACGTGAACTGTTTGCTTTGTGCTTTGAATAGGGTTTGAAACCCTATCATGACGGAGAGAAAAATGGGAACTCTGTTATTCTAGACGCCACTTTGCGAGTTTAACTCATTGATCTGTGGATTTCATGGCCACCATTTGCTGGGTAAGAGTGATTAACGCCTGCTTTTGTTGCATCTTTAATATCATTTGAAGACTTTCGATACAATATATTGTGCATTCTCTATCGCTTTTCCCTCACTATTATTACATCTTCAACATGCACTCTAGATGTATTTCTCTGTTACTTTGAAGAGAACACTTGCTCTTGAGAAAATGACTGTCGTGCTAAGAAAATATTATCGTGGCTTCTCTCATTCTGACTTTTCTGAAAATCTATTATGAAAACGTGGCTTCCTTTCCTGCATCTTTGATAACATTTTTTGTTGTGTGCTGAAAACGTGTTTCTTTCCTTTTTTGGGGGGTTTGAATGATGCCGCCATGCTGCTCTCACTTGGCTCGAACTGGTCTTTTCTTTCTTTGGAGACTACTGGCCGCCATGTGCTAAATGTTCTTTTATTTACCTTTTGTGTTTCTGGGCGAGCTGCTGCTGTTTGATAATGTGGTTTATATTGTGAAATATTTCTGTAGAAACATGTCTTTTCTTAGAAAGAAAAAACCATAGACTGGGCTATGACTATTTGCAGATTTCCTTAAAAATCCTCATCTATTTATGAATCAAAAACTTGTAAAACTGCTCAGAAACATTAAAACTGTGGCTAAAAGGAAAAATAGTTATTCTGAAAAGAAAGTTTGTTATACTTTCATGAGTTTTTCCCATTCTGGATGTCCTTGCTTCATGCTGTTGCTATTGTATTGAATCCGCCATTGCTGGTGAAATTATGGCAGCTTATGATGTGAAATACTTCTATGAACATATCATTTTCTGTAGATAACGTGGCTTCTATTTAAATAGAAAAACTCATAGGCTGAGAAAAGAACCACCATACTGTTGTTATACTAAACATGCCTTGAAACCAAAGTACGGGGACTCGCCGAGTCCTGGCGAGTCCCGAGCCGAGCCAGGCTCGCCGAGGCCCGGTGACTCGGGTCAAGGACTCGGCCAAGTCCTGGCCGAGTCCTTGGACTCGGCTAGACTCGCCGAGTCCTGAGTCCCGTGGCTTGGACTCAGCGCGCCTAGCACATTAAAACAACTCAAAAACATAAAAAATTAATAGTTTTTAATTAATTTTTTTTGCATATATGACTTCTATTTGACCTAAAAAGGTCATTCTATCATTTTGAAAGGCTTAGAAGAGAGGAAAAAGGCTTGGGAGAAGAATATAGGGGTTTTAGACAAAAAATCAAAAATCAGCAAATCGATTGGCTCTCATACGTTGATTGCTAATTACTTGTGATAGTTTCTAGCTTGTATGCACACATTGCAAGGAGCTGAACGGAGCATTTGGAGGAGGCCTCTATAAATTTGAGCTGCATTTCTTCATTTTGGGAGCAATTTTGAAGAGTTAAGTTGCATTTTTGTGTTGTTTTATGAATTTTTTACATTCAAACTTCATATTTTCATTGTGTTTACATTTGTTTGTCTTTAGAATCTTAGATTTCCTACATTTTATGTTGATGAAAAAACTTGATAAGTAAGAAGGCATAGTCTTTGATTTTTATTATTGTAGATGCCTATTTTTTTTATTTATGATATATTGCAGCATGTCTCAACATGAGAGTAGTTCGTCTAGGCCTTCAGTTAACCCAGATGCAAACCCTGTTCGTGTAGCAAGGGATAAGGCTTGGAAATATGCAATCCCGGGCCAAAAAAAAGTAGTTACATGTTGGCATTGTCTTGTTAAATTTAATGGGGGAGTTATTAATAGGCTGAAATACCACCTTGCACATATATCAGGGCATGATGCTAAACCATGCCAAAAAGCAACACCGGAGATTATTCGTGAAATGCAAGCTCATTTAGAGGCCCATGAAGAGAAGAAAGAATTAAGAAAGAAGCAACATCAAGAAATGGCAAGGTTAGGTGGAGAGAGCTCTTCAAGTTTTCATTTCCCATTACCTCCATCTAGTAGTGGTACTGCAAGTGCAAGTATGACCATTGGGCCTCGGATTCGTAAGAAGAAATCCACACTAGATTCCATGTTTGTTCTACGCACGACTCCGGGTGCCCAACCATCGCTTGAGAGCATGGCTTGGAATAAGGACAAACATGGGGCTGCCAAGATGGCACTTGGAGATTTGTTTTTCTACAACGACATTTCATTCAATACAGCAAGGTAACTTATTACTTTACTTTCTATGTCTTAGTTTTCTTGCTTTTAACTTTTAAGTCTCAAGAATATGCCATATTCATTATATTAATTTTGAAAGTTGAAACTTGAAAGTAAAACTTACTAGTATACTTATTGTGTTTTTTTAATTTGTTATAGGTCTCCTTATTGGCAAATTGCAATAGATGTTGTTACTGTTTGTGGCCCAGGGTTCAAAGCCCCTACTGCTGAGGAGCTAAAAGGTCCTATTTTGACCCAAAAGGTGGCTGATGTAAAAGTTGCAATTGAGGAGTAGCGTGAAATATGGAGGAAGGGTTGCACAATAATGACTGATGGTTGGACCGACAGAAGAAATAGAACACTGCTTAACTTTCTTGTCTCTTCATCAGGTAATTGTAGAACTTGTACTTACTTGTTATTACTAGTAGTAAACTATTGATTTAGTGATTAGTTGATTTAAATTATGATTGTACTAAATTGCTTTTGTTTTCCTCAGGTGCCACAGTGTTTTTGAAATCAATTGATGCTTCAGGGAAAATAAAAAATGCTGAGTATCTTTGTGAGATAATTGAGGATGTGTTGAAGGAGGTGGGTGAGGAGAATGTGGTTCAGATAGTCACAGATAATGCAGCAAATTATGTTGTTGCAAGTAAACTTCTTATGGAGAGGCACCCCCACTTGTTTTGGACCCCTTGTGCTGCCCATTGCATTGACCTCATGTTGGAGGATCTTGGCAAACTTCCATGGATAAAAACATGTGTAGAGAAAGGAAGGAAAATTTGTAAATTCATATATAATAATACTTGGGTCCTCAACCTTATGAGGCAGTTCACAAAAGAAAAAGAGTTGGTTCGTCCAGGGGTCACCCGATTTGCAACAAATTTTATCACGTTGCAATCTTTGCTTAAAAACAAGGGCAGTTTGAGACACATGTTTGTAAGTGAGGAGTGGACTTCATCATCATATGCAAAGACCAATGCGGGGATAGAGTCAGTTGATTGTGTTTTTGATGTGACTGGCTTTTGGCAACCGGTCAAGGATATGGTGGAGGTAATTTTCCTTTTTGTCCTCATTTCCATTGCATTTCATCATTTTTGTTCACACTTGTTTATGTTCATTGTTCATTTTTTAAAGTAAAACTTAAAGCTTAATGTTTCTAACTTTCTACTTTCACAATGATTGTAGTTCATAGAGCCTCTTATTGTTCTCCTACGAATTGCTGATAGGGAGAAGCCCACAATGGGATATATCTATGAGGGCATGGATAGGGTGAAAGAGGTCATTAGAAAAAATTTTGGAGGGAATCGAGATAAATATGGTCCCATATGGGCTCTCATTGATCGACGATGGCACAATCTACTTCATAGGCCTATACATGCAACTACCCACTTCCTTAATCCAGCATACCAATTCAGCCCAGATTTTAAGTTAGATGATGAGGTGTGGAGTGGGCTTTATGATGTTATAGAGAGAATGTCAGTAGATGAATCAGTTGGAACACGTATAGTCTGTGAGATAGAAATGTATAGGAGTGCACAAGGAGACTTTTTCTCACGAGAACTATGCAAGAAAAATCTAACACTATTGATGCCAAGTAAAAATCTATGATTCTAAAATCTAAATTCTAATTTCTAAATCTATTACCATTTTACATTGATAAAGTCAAATGTGAAGAACCCAAATTGGCTCTTTCCGAGAATTCAATATTGATTTGAATATTTGCAATTATATCATAATATTCCACCAACAGCAAGTATGATATTTATTTATGCTCAACTTGAAATATCAAATTCCAATTTTATTATGTCCTCTTAACTTATCAAGAACTGTTCAACATTTGCAAAGGAAACAATTACATACTATCTTATTTTCGAAATCAAATCAAATGAGCACCTGAGAAGTTGCTAATGTATATTACAGCTATCAACAATGGCTTATAATGAAACCGCCACCCTAAACATCATCTCACGTGCTTGCAAAGAACAGCACATAAGTGCCTATGCTTGAATGCCATGCCAATTGGATGATCGACTACCTACTTGGATGCTTAAGCATGACTGATCAATAGCAACTCGGACTCCAGCAAATCAGAAACGGCCCCTTTCCACAATCACTTGTACAGTATTTTAAAAAAACGTGACTGGTCTAGACTTCCCTATGGTTGACGTTTTGATATTTCTGATCCCCTTTTTAACAATGCAGCCCTCTGATTAATACATGAGCAGTATTAGATGACGTGTCTGTCTCCCTTATGCATTACGCAACCAGCAGTACAATGTGTGGCTCTCATGTGGAGTGCAATGGCCACCATAATCAACGTAGACTCTCATTTAAAGAACGGCTAATGAACAAACAAACTTGATTTGTAGAAATCTTCGAACCCATTATTAATTGCAGCAACAATTAATCAGACTCGGCACAAATCTTAAAGGAAATCTAATCACACCTATTATTAATCTAAATTCTCTGAGAATAATTATATTGCCTGTAGAACAATTATCCAGCCGCCAAATATCTGTATCCGAACTTCTAACTTATTGAATTCTTTCAACAATATTATCAACAACTCAAATCTCTGAATTGAAACCTTCATCAAATTCAATATACATCAGCATCGAATTGCGAACTCAATAATAACCAACTGTGAGATTCACCATTACAAGCAATGGCTCAAATCACCAAAAAGAGGAATCCGTCCTCGAAACCCTAGCCAAGGCAATTCTTCACAAACTTCAATAAAATAATGATTGCATAATGAATGCTTGAAAGTGCTTTTTCGAGCAAAATATATAGCTTTTTCGAAAAAGCACATTTGTAATATTTCACTTAATTGGCTTTATTAAATACTCCCACTTTATAATATAATATTATAAAGTTAAAAGTTATTAAATTAAACCAAAATAATTTAATTTAATAACATCATTTAAACTTCAAAGCCACTGCACTGACAGACTGCAATCAAAGTAATTCTGGCAAAGCACCAGGACCAACTGCCCAGCCAAGAATAGACACTGCCCTGCCAGAAATAGCCACTGCTAAAAATAGACTTACTAAAAATAGTAAGTCACACAAACTGGAAATTCTCTGAAACTCAATCCTGAGATGTCTGACGCTCCATGCAGACACCCTGCCAATCCTAGCCATACCAAAAACCCCACTTACTAAAAATAGTAAGTTGGCCAAAATGACCCGAACGAAGAGCAAAACTGATAATTTGAATCTCCAGAATGGAATCCCAATGCTGGCTCCACAATCTGACCCCCCTGAACACCCGATTAGCTTGCGAGGGTCGCCAAACCAAGCTAATCCCGAAGTCTGAAAAATGGGGACATTACATCAAAGTTATTGAATTGATTTTTAAAATCTCTTGTTTCAGATCCATGGTGGGAGATGTTTGGTAATTCAATGCCAAATTTACAGAAGATTGCAGTTCGTATCTTGCGCCAGCCAGCTAGTGCTTCAGGATGCAAACGCAATTGGAGTATGTTCGAGCATATACACTCGAAGAAGCGCAATAGGTTGGCTGTGAAAAGGTTGAATGATCTTGTGTTTGTGCATTACAACCTTCGCCTTCGTCATAGACAAATCTTGGGCACTGACACATCTCTTATCATTTTAGAGGAGGTTGATCCACTAGCAGAGTGGAACACTGAGATTGATGATCCTGTCTTCAATGATGAAGACTTGGATTGGGTTGATCAGGTGGATCGAGAGGCAGAGGCAGTAGCTATGGCACAGGAGGAGGCTAGAGCGCGAGGAGACCCAGTGGAGGACCCTGAGGCTGAGAGTGACGGATCTGAGGATGATGATGATGATGATGATTATGAGGGTGAGGATGATGAGGATGCCATTGAGGTTGAGCCTCAGACACAGGGACAAAAGATGGCTGCAGAATCTTCCATGACCTATCTTCGGCGTATACGCAAGAAGACATAGGGCCTTTTATTTTCATATATGTTTTGAACAGTGAACTTTTGATTCCATGGATTTCATATTCCATGATATTGTAGACTTTTGAGTCTTTGACAGTGACACTATTTATTATATTATATTTCAAATTTGTAATGGTGTTATTTATTAACTAGTTTAAGTTGTTTAACAGTTAACTTATTTCCTTCAGTAATTCGCTTCGCATGTATACTTATGTGATCGATGTAAACTTGTCTATGTATGCAAAGTAGCTTCTGTTTATGTCAATTATTGTGTCTTTGATGTTAATTGATTGAATGATGCATGAAAAAATATTTAAATCCTTAAAAATCTCTGAATTTCTTGGGTTTTTCAATTTGCCGAGTCTGGGCGCCGAGTCCGAGTCCGAGCCCGAGCCCGAATCCAGCTTGCCGAGTCCAAGGTGAGTCCGAGTCTTGTAACACTGCTTGAAACATTGCATCTGGGCAAATGTGGTTGAAACTGGAAATTTTAACCACTACAACTTGCATCTTCTCTGTTGTCTATTTCTGAAAGGCTGCCATAAATATAATCTGAAAACTGATTTACATCCCATTGAAACTGGTTTTCAATTTTAACTTACTGTTGCAAACATTTCAATGAAACTTGTTGCTGCAAATCAATTTCATTGAAATTTTTGCAGCAAAAGTATGAAGCCTGAATATATCATGAAAGTACCTGGCTGGAAAAATTCATTGTTACAGCATTATCTGGTAATATGAAATAAAAGGTTTCAAGTATCAAAACCATCCCTTTAATATCCCATGCTGATTTTAATCATACTGTAACATGCTTTATTATAAAAGGCTTCACTGTTATGAATAACACGTCCCTTTAATATAATATGTTTCTGCTTGATCTTGAAACCTGTAAGATGACTATTCCAATGCGCATGTCGGGCTCATACCCAAAGGGAGCCTCGGTCAGGGGCACATACACATTAGAATAGTTATCTTCCTTCACACTTGCACAAACACATTAGCAATAGACTTTTCTTTTTCATCACTCCAGCACTAAAAATGAACTTCACTATCTTTGATATAGATTCAGAATAGGGAAAGATAGTATATATGTGGGGGTAATTTGTTATAGGTATTCAGTCATTGTTTAGATCTTTTGGGATCTAACCCCACCTTTTTCCCTCATGCAGGCAATAGAAAACCAGAACTTAGCAGATCGGGAGCTAGACCAAGAGCAACATCAAAGATCATTTAACCAGTCAAAAGCTGAAAAGGCAATGACTGGTTACCTCTAACCCTACCTTCTCATATGTCATATCTTTAAATGTTCTAAATATATATGAAAGGCAGCAGTTATACTCACGGCTTGTGTGAGATCTTTTACTTTCAGTATTTCAATTCATTTTATCAGTTGTAAATGAAAATTGTACATATCAGTTGATGATTTATACAATGAACATTGTTCTTCTTTCTTTTTTGCTCAGAATAAAAATGATCGGAAATAGAAATGAACTGAATGCAAATGTATGAGAAATGAGCAGCTTGTGAATTCTTATGTAATGTTACTATTTAAGCTAAATTTCAGCAAATGTGGAAATTTAGTAATAGTAAGCTTGTGCTCAATCATGAGAGTAAAGTGAATTTACTGTTCTATGCAATTTGGTTTGTACTGTATTCAAATGCAATGTTTCCTATGAATGTTCTTAAATGGTGAATGAGCTTGCAAAACAAAACAATCAGCAAACAGTCATATTGGCATTTCATTCTTGCAATCACTCTCGAAAAATCAGGGGTGAACATTTCAATAAAACCTGGCCTCAAGGAATACCAATGTGAAAAATAATAATAATAATAAATACTTTTAGGTACTTTTCTGCTAAGGGGATCCCTGTTTCCTTATAAATATTAGCAACATACATGAGAAGAATGTCATTAGTGTGATGACTATTCATGCAAGTCATCTTGACATAGCCTGAGCATAAGCAATTCAAATCCCAAAACACAAATTATAAATGTAATTAAAACAATCTCATCAAGCTGAATACCCTTGGTTTCAATGCTTTTCATTTTGGTTAGCAATATATTTTTCATTTGAAAAATGTTATAATGTTAATACAACATACATTTACAATGTTTGCCTCACAAGATGCAACAACTAAGTCACAAGTGTAACAAACTACAATTTTCGATAAAACATAACAAATGTGTTAGGAAATGAATTGAGATTGCTGGTAACAAATCAGTAAAAGGGTCCATTATTACCACCAAGATTCTGTAGGAAAAAAAACCTAATGCAGATGATCTGAGCGCAACCTCACACATCATGTTCAGTAGCACAGACATTGTGCAACGTATCAATGCACAATTCTAGCATATAACTACACAGCATTGCTAACACACAACTGCACAACCTCTTTGTGTGTTCATGGAAAACTATCTGTGACATCATGTGTAATGTCCCCTGTTGGAGTTATGGACTATAACTACCAATTTGTAATGTTTAGATGCTGCTACGATAGAGGTTAGACTGCTATTATGATATGATCCTTAGCTATTTACAATTGCCAACTGATATATTGCTTATAGCAATAATATTGTTGTACGATCTTTCAATGCTTGCAATGTCTGGTATATAAATATTGCTTAATAGCATATAGTTGTTGTCGCAAATAATGAATTATAATCTTGCAGCAACTGTTAGGATGTTGTGTCTGATATATACGATCTTTTCCTGTAATCAAAGATGTTATCTCTGATATAAACTTATGTGCTTATATCCGACTAATGCCTAAGAAGGCAGTTGCTTGATACGAACAGATCTCAATGGATTATATATAAAAGTTTCTTGTTTTTCTTTTTTTTTATGAAGTGGAGATGAAATCCCTTATATACGTTCCCAAATGAAATGATAGGTTATGTTGAAAAGGGAATTACTCATGTCCCTTCATCATTGCCTCCTTTCCTTACATTAATCACGCCAATCTATTAGTCTCTTAGCAATCGTTTCTTTCAAGCCTTGGGTTGTCATCGATTTGTTTGCCTACTTAGATTATCATGAACTGCTATCCTAAAGATATCTGTCATTAGTTGACATGAGAAAAACAAATTCCTTGCTTTCTATTATTTATCGACAATACTTAATATCAAATAATAGCCGCCGCTTTAGCCAAATTGGGGCTTGAATCATAGTCGCTGACCATATTCCGTTTGAAACAAATTAATTAATCATACCTGTAAATACCCTTAGCTAACTATTGAATCAAACGGTTTGGATTTCTTTTGTCAATGATACTCTTATTCTGGGCGTCTTAAATCAGTGTGTTATCACTACGTGCGGGAATGGTCTCTTGAATGTCGTATCTCGTAATGTAGCCTTGTGTTGTTTGTAAAACACCGGGTAATCTCTGTGTGGGTTTAAATCATCATGGCCCATTCCAACTTGGTCGACATGCCATACATTATAATATCCCGCACACAAGATTAATATTCCAAGTCCAACTATATCCTTCTTGATATAGTTTGATTTTATCGATTATTATTTATTATTTGTATATTATAATACTATGATTATATTCTAATTATTATATATTTTTATTACTATTATTATTATGATATTGTAATTTTATAATTTGGAATATTATGATTATAATCTTATATTATTATTTTATCATTTATATTTATTATTTTAATAATATATTAATATATTATGAATATATTATATTATATTATTTTATTCATTCATTAATTTAATAATAAGTTGTATTGTAATTTATTATTGGTTATCTATTTAATATTATCATCTATTATTTATTAATATTATTTTATTATTATCAAAATTATATTTGTCCATTAATTTATTTTAATTATTAATTATTAAATCTTATTTAGGAATGGGGCCATTACATCATGTACCACTACATGTTTTCAAGCAATCCTCACGCATCATTGTGCATGCTCCATCGGAACATATGTGTAGCACTTAGGGGCATCTACACCACAAGAAATGCCACCATATGTGTTAAACACATAGCAATGTCTATGAAACAAGAGACACCACCATTAAGGTACAACACCTAGCAACATCTATGCAACACAACCATATGCATTAGACACATGTTAGCAAGGACATGGCACTAGTGTACCATGAACATCTATCCCCAACAAAAATGGGTCATTTTTGGTACAAGGATGTCCTTGGACACATGGGCACAGACAAAACATGCCCCTAGCACTCCCCTATAACCACCTGCAAGTGAAAATGTCTTGTGTGCACCCTTTTGTAGTGAACAACAGCTAGACATCCCTTGACCACCCATGAACTCTGTGGAGTCCCATGCCAATCAAAATTTCTATCATGATAATAGTTTTTTATCTGTGTCAAAGATTTGAACAAAGAAACAACATGATGGCATGAACAAATGGTTGACCTAGGATGAAAAAAATAATATTTACATGGTTTTGTAGGTGAGATAGACTACCAAAACAATTAATGTTTTTATCATAGTCATACAACTCGAACTCAGCTTAGGTTTGGCAAGCTGATTGTTTACCCTGGCTTGGACTTGGACTTGGACTTGGCAGTCAAACTTGGCCATGACTTGGCAGATTGAAAAAACCATGAAATATAGATATTTCTAAGGTTTTAAAACCTATATCATGTACCCTTCAATAAATAAGCTTTAAAGAACACAATAAACAAATCAAAAATAAGCTACTTTGATCACTTACACAAGTATACATCAGTCAAGACTCAAGAGTATAAAAGTATATTCTAGCTTAAGGAAATAACATTTTTAGATGTATATAATATAAATATTGTCAACAACACTCATAGATCATGAAATTCATGGCATCAAACCATATACCAAAACTAAAAATATAAGTATATGGCTCAAAGAGACTTGCATCACTCATCCCAAAACCCATAGCTATATGACAAGTCCTACACAAGCGTTTGAGATAGGTCCTTGATAATGACATGACTGCAATATCTACCTATGAATCAACAACACCAACTTTAAAGGAATTTTCTTCTGTGCTATCCTCCTCTACCATGGCTGCCACCTTTGCCTCTAGATCAATTAGATAAACCCATGCAAGTTCCTCATCAATAAAGACAAGATTCTCAACCTTAGTGTTGTAATCTAACCATGGATCGACCTCCTCTAGAGTGATGGGAGATAAGTTTGACCCAATATTTGTTTGTGGCAAAGGTGAAGGTTGTAATGAATATAAACAAGATCATTTAACATTTGCATTGGCAACTTGTTGCACTTCTTGGAGTGTGTGCTCAAACATACTCCAATTGCATTTGCATCTTGAAGCATCGCATGTTTAGCTCAAGACATGAATTTCAATCCTCTAAAGGGTTGGTACCTTAGAACAATACCTTTCACACCATGAATATAAAATAAGAAAAAACATTAATGTAAAAAAGAATATATATATACTTGTAATGTCATCCAAGTTGTCTTCAATGTGTCTTGGACAAAGAGGTCCCTTTGCACAAGTTTGTAGAACTCAATCTCAAATATTATCTTCACTCTGAGCCAAGGATCAAGTACCATCCACTCCATGATTGTATAAAGCCCACTTAGAACCTCTCTATTAGCCTTGAAATTTGGTAGAAATTAGAATGCCAAATTTAAGAATAGGCAACTGGATGTAAAGGATTTATCATCAATCAATAATGTCCCATGTGGGACGATACTTATCATCAACCCCAATAGAAATGGATTTAATAGCCTCCTTGACTCTATCCATGCCCTCAAGTATATAGCCCATTGTGGGCTTCTCTCCATCAACAGCTCGAAGGAAAATAATTAAAGGCTCTATGAACTGCAATTATTATTAGACATTACCATTAAAAAGAGTGAACAAAAATAAACAAATAGAATGGAAATATGGACAAAAATGAACAAAAATATAATGGGAATATGACTTAAACATTACGATCCCATTTGTTGGAAGCAAATGATAATGTAAACCACAACTTGCTAACAAATATACACTTCAAAGCAACCTTTGGCTAAAGTAAAGGTTTCCATATGATTAAGTTTGTTGCAATAAAAATTATTACAAGACAAGCCAACTTATTCTTGTTCATATATTTCCACATTTGGTTTAAGACCCAAACATGATTGTATATGTATTTGCAAATATTTTTACCATGTTGTACAAATGATTTTATCTATGAAATTTTGCCAAAATATTCTAAGGATGTCAAGGCACTAAGCAACTAAAGGTGTCTGAAATAAGGATGGGTTTCTGTCTATAAAGAGTCTATCTATTACAACATAATTTGCTACATCATATGTGACTATTTGCACAACATTTTCCTTACCCACCTTGGCCAAGTCTCCTTCCAAAACTTCAAACTAGAATTCAACATTTTTTGTGTTTCTTGAAACATCAAGAGACTTTAAGAAAACTATGCCACCTGAGAAAGAAACACTGAAATTTGAAATGCTAATATTAATCAATAAAGTGAAAATTGAAAATCTTAAACACTAAATCAATGGGTTCCAAGAAGAACAATCACTTAAGGAAGGAGGAAATTAGGCAATATTCTATTTCTCCTATCCATCTAGCCATCAACCATGATGGTGCAACAATTTTTCTTCCATATTTCATGATCATTAATTGTGACACATATCAGCCCCCTTTTGAGTCAAAACAAAGCCCTTTATCTCCCCATGATTAGGGGATTTGAACCCTATCCCATAAATAGTAATGGCATCTACAATATTTTGTCAATAAGAAAACCTATAACAAATAAATAAAAATAAAAATTAGAGTTTAAACTCTACAAACTCCTAAATTCAAAAATTCAGGAGACAAAGAAATCAGACAAATAAAAATAATAGCTAGTACCTAGGTACATGAAACTAAAGGGTACACAAAAACCAAAAGACTCTAGAGGTACAATTTCAGCATGGTATTTGTGCAAGATGATTTCAATTAAGGAATGCACCCCCTCCCCCCCTCCCCCCCTTTCCCATTTTTTGTCTTACAATGTAGACAAGCTATCTCCCCTTTCTTTGATCCAAGAATGACAAGTTTCCAACAAGGGCCCTTCTAACTAGGGCCAATGTTGAAACAATTTATAAATATAAAATACACTAAAAGAAGAAATTAATGGAAAATAAGTTAATATTTATGGTTTCAACATAAATTACAATGATGCAAAAAATAGAAAAAGGTAAAAAACAATTAAGGTTTGCAGCTATAAAATAAATAACAAAAATAGCTAAGTTTGTTCATAAAAAGAGATTAAAAATAACTAGGGTTTTTTTCTTTGCTCCATGAACCTAAAATGAAAAATAAAAATTAAATCACAAATCAAATTTAAAAACTAAAAACCAAAGGAAGATCCAAAATCCAAAATTATTTTTTCAAACTCTCTTAAAACCAATGGCAAGCTATAATGTGTCTTTCCAAATTTGTCCTAGGATTTGCCCTAGAATCATAATTGCAACAAATTGGGATTACGATTACATCTTACCAAGTAAAATATCTCTTTAAACAATAAGATCTTGGATTTGAATCTTGCAATCATAACCCAAGAGACATATACATATATATCCTTATACTTTCAATTATTTTATACAAACACATTAGAGTTTGAACTTTGAAGGAAGAAACATGATAAGTCCACCCAAGCAATATCTACACTAAGCTCAAGAGCGGAGTGAATGCCAAAGCCCTCTTGGCCTCGATGGGCAATCAATATGGACATCCACTTAGGGGGCCTACTTACTAGGTTGCTTGTATCTACTTTCCCTATCAATGCCACATTACCCCTAAAGACAAGAGTCATCATTGCAGAGTCAAATATAGGTTGGAAAGGGGTTTCTTGGTTATTTCATCTAAGCCCAAGAGCAAATTAATACCAAAACCCTCTTGGCCCTAGGAGCAAGTTATATGGTCATCTCTAGGGTGGCCTACTTAGATAACCCTCCTATAGCCCTCCTCTTATACCCCCCAATCCTTCCTACAAGATAGATTTCAAACAGACATATTTTATATTTTATTTTATGAATATGCATACATATATAAAGTGATTCTGAGAATGCAAAGTGCTGAGAAGTGCAGGTATGTGTGTATGAATGTATGTACCACAAGTGATTGTGAGAATGTAGAGTGCTGAGAAAGGCAGATCTGAAAATAATATCAGACTGCTGTATTATTCCTGATCTGAAGATTAATTCCTTTGATGTATTTTCTGTTAGACTTCTATAAGTAAATGTAAAGAGCCTACCTGGCTCTTTGCTGAAGCTAATGTTTTTTCCCTCTTGAAATGTTTGAATATGTTTTTTTTTCATAATTTTTCCAGAATTTGTATTAACAATGACAACCAATTATTTCTAACTCCCAATCTCATCAAATAATCAAACTCAGTAATTTGGCAATGTTTAAATAACATAACATGTAATTAAAATTAAATAAGCACCTTTTTAATAAATTGTGGCATGCCAAAGATAGGACACAGCAAATGTACCCTGCTATTGGTAGGGGTTTAACACTCTCCAATGACAATCGCAGCCCTCAACAATCAACACGCAGCCTCCATTTGATGAGTCACAGCCTCCAATGAGTAACTGCAGCCCCCTAAAATTGTAACGCAACCTGCTGTGTAAGAAACACAGCCTCTAGATGAAGTACGTACAGGCTGTGAGATCTTATGCCAGCCTCCAGATGTTTTCGCAGCTTCTTTTCAATGAAAGTCTGCGACACTTAATTGCCTTACGCTGCCTTCAGATGGATCGCAGCTCATGTAGAAGATGAACAGGCTTCTACCAACACAATGACCACCAGGAAAGAAATCGAATCACCAATTACACTTCAGAAATTAATCAAATCTTCTCAAATTTGATATACTTCAGCATCAAATTTGAATTCACAGGACCAGAATTGTATCTTCAGAAATCAATGGCAAAATTCACCATCAACCAGTGATGATTCAAATTGCAAAGATGAGGAATCAGTCCTCAAACCCTAGCCATTCTTCTCCACAACCAAATTTTATCAAATGATCAATAGATATTTGAGAATGAGCTCTCAAGTCCCTTTTTTATTCTTTCTTGTGAGAGCTCAAACACAATTCTTACCAATGTGGGCTAAATAGATATACTTTTTCCTTTTAATAATTCATTTACTCCAATACTTTAAATTAATACCTTGGCTTAAGCTTCCATGAATTAATTAAATAAATGGCCCCTTCCCATGATGACTCAACCCTCAACTTAAGTGAAATTATAAAGTTAAATTATAACTTTATAATAAGTCATTTAATGATTTAATAATAATTTGGCCACCAAAATAATAATAACTCCCAAAATACTTATCCTTTTAATATGCCGTCTGAAACAGGAGTCACACCTATTATTTCCCCGTGTGACCAAATGCACTTTCCAAAAATAGAAAGGGTCCTTCTCGAACAACATCAAGCTTACTATAAATAGTAAACGTGGCAAAACTATAGCAAATGAAGTCCGAATGACGCCAAACAAAAGCCAAACCAAAGCATATTGAATCCTGACATAGATGCCCACTAAAAGAGACCCTTTGTCCATCCTCATCAGCCTATGAGGGTCACATGATAGGCTAATCCCAAGAGCCTAAAAAAAATAAGGATATTACAGTCCTCCCTTCCCAAGATTGCTTGTCCTCAAGCAATCAGGAAAAAACAAAGCAATATCACCGCTCACCTGGATCCCAAGGATGGTCATGTGTAATGTCCCTATCATCAACAAACCCCTATAAAGAAATCATCAGCATCAAAAGTACCAACAACAGCATCTGAGAAACTGCACTCAACACCCAAACAACTGACATCACTAACAACATCATCTGAAGACCAACTATAGGTGCCGATGGAGGAAACAACTCAGCAGAACTCAACCCAACTGAAACAACAACTTTGTCAATACTCAAGTCCCTATCTAACTGACACTCACACCCAACTGCACTGTGGATATGATAACAACCATAGGTACCTAAGTCACTACCACCAAATCCAACCTCTGATAAACTGTCTTGGGTGTGTCGATACTGCAAGTGATTTAACTTGCAACTGCCAATTCCATCTGCAAAAGATGGTACTAACCCATCCCATAATGGATGGTAAGAAACTGGAGCCAGTCTACAACTACGTGAGACTAAATCCTCTACCCGAGGGTCAAAAGAAAAATGATGAGCATACCCCACCGTATAATGTCGGTAGAAAGCCCCAATCTCCGTCAATGGCTCATCATTACCAAACTAGGAATCATGAGATGGCTCCAATCTCTAACTCAGCATAACTGCAGGCTGGGTAGGACCCTGAGCAACCCTCTCAACAAACCCAACCTCGAAATCCCTGTGGGGAAGCATAGTAAATAGAGTCTCTACAATCTTTCCCACCAACCTTCTAATAGCACGAGAGCCTCGGATGAGAGTACCCTCAGACACTCTGTATGAATCCTCTCGCACATCCGAACTCTCCAATAAATACTCCATGAAGGACTTTGTGCAATAGAAATTATATGTGGAAGCATCAACCTGCTCCCCTGCAACCCACAACTAATCCCTCTGAAAATGTGGCACTGCCAACTATCTAATGCTATCAACTATATGAGATGAAGAAATAGATTCGCTTCCAGCAAAAGGAAGCAAATCAACATGAGAGCTCGATTCCACTGATACTCTTACCTCATCCGTACCTACTACACCCATATCCTAGACAGATGCGTCTGCCACATCATCATGTCCCTCATCCCCAACCGTGGAAGCAAACACATCACCAACCAGAATATGTAATTGTACAGGGTCTAAGGCTGGTGTTGACTGTACCCGCTCTAACTCCACAGTAACCTCATCCAACTGTGACTATGACTCCTAAAGAGCCAACTGAGTACATTGAAGAGAGTCCACAGTCACCTCAAGCTCCTGGGTGAGCTCAACTACCTCCTCCTCTTTCCTTAACAACGTCTCATAATAGGTGCTACCCCACTCCAAAAGGTAATCCCTATTAGCAACTAACTGAGAGTAATTATGCTTCAAGATCCTAATAGCCTCTCGAAGCGCATGAACCTCTGCTAGGGAAAGACTACTATCACCGTGTTCATCTGACACAAGAGCACCCCAACCAGATGTAACTAGCATCTGACGGATAGCATCATAATGCTCAAGAGCTGAAGAAATGTCATTTTCACTTACCTTCAGTTGAATTGTCACATGATGCCTCTGTAACCCCTGCCTCCTATGCAAGCTCTTTGCACTGTGATAGGAAGCTAAATCAGAACTGCTCACCACAAGATCGCTCATACATGAGCTATCATCCCCGCACAACTCTGCATCCGAGATACAACTACTATGTACCTCAACCAACTCCTCATCCGAAGAAATGGAAGCCCTCGCAATATCAATCTCCTCGCATATCTCAACTTCCACCTCAATAGTAAGATCCTGTAAACATCGATACTGGGACTCAACCAAAACCTCCTCAGAGTCATCACCCAATATCTCACAAGGGGTGGCATACCCAGTGCGGCTCATAGCATCATTGAATATATCATCAAATGTGTCCATACTATCTGCATCCACATCTCCTATTAAAGCCTCAACTGCTGACACCTGACTCTGCACACATGACTCAATGTCAGGCTGTACACCAATAATGTTGGAGCATGAACCACCATCTACTGACTCCTCTATAACGCCCAAATCACCAACATCACAGCTAGGTGACTCCATACATGCATCGGTCCCATATGAGGAAGTAGATGCCTCCTGCACCAAAGCAACACTACAATAGCTGACATATAAGTCTTCAATAACCACTCCCTCCTCGGGAGAATTTGAACACTCAATGACAACTACAACATCAGTTGCCTCTAAACTAACTGTAGCGACTACTCTGGGAGCCTCAACTTGCTGAAGCTCAGTGTTGCTGTCCACCAAGGGCAGTGATACATCCACATGTCCCTATGAAATAAGTCCATCATCAGCACCGCGGATAGGACTAGCAGGTGTCGTACTAAATATAGGTACATCTACATCATGGACACCTATCAGAGAAAACTCAAGCTTTCTTCCCTACAATCTCGATGTCGGCCTTCTAAAGGCAAAAACCATATACCTCGCTGCCCTCTCAACTGTCTCTGGATCCGACAAGCTCTCCGCCAACCTTTGTTGATGAAGCTTAATTTTCTCCATACTTTCCATCAAGGCATTTATTTCCTCTCTTTTTTTCACACTACTACGCCGACTCTCAAAACTAGGCCTCCTGTATTTGTCCATAGCTAGAAAAAGCGAGAGTGTTGGTCACTCTTAATATAACATCAGAATTAAAATGAATTTCATGCCCCACAAGATGGCAAGAAACATGTTGTGATACCACTATAAAGAGCTTGTCTGACTCTTTGTTGAAGCTAATGTTTTTTCCCTCTTGAAATGTTTGAATTTGTTTTTTTTTAAATAATTTTTTCAAAATTTGAATTAACAATGACAACCATTTATTTCTAACTCCCAATCTCATCAAATAATCAAACTCAGTAATTTGGCAATGCTTAAATAACATAACATGTAATTAAAATTAAATGAGCACCTTTTTAATAAATTGTGGCATGCCAAAGATAGGACACAGCCTTTAGCAAATGTACATTGCTATTGGTAGGGGTTTAAAACTCTCCAATGACAATCGCAGCCCTCAACAATCAACACGCAGCCTCCATTTGATGAGTCACAGCCTCCAATGAGTAATTGCAGCCCCCTAAAATTGTAACGCAACCTGCTGTGTAAGAAACGCAACCTCTAGATGAAGTACGTACAGGCTGTGAGATATTACACCAGCTTCTAGATGTTTTCGCAGCTTCTTTTCAATGAAAGTCTGCAACACTTAATTGCCTTACGCTGCCTTCAGATGGATCGCAGCTCATGTAGAAGATGAACAGGCTTCTACCAACACAATGACCACCAGGAAAGAAATCGAATCGCCAATTATACTTCAGAAATTAATCAAATCTTCTCAAATTTGATATACTTCAACATCAAATTTGAATTCACAGGACCAGAATTGTATCTTCAAAAATCAGTGGCAAAATTCACCATCAACCAGTGATGATTCAAATTGCAAAGATGAGGAATCAGTCCTCAAACCCTAGCCATTCTTCTCCACAACCAAATTTTATCAAATGATCAATAGATATTTGAGAATGAGCTCTCAAGTCCCTTTTTTATTCTTTCTTGTGAGAGCTCAAACACAATTCTTACCAATGTGGGATAAATAGATATACTTTTTCCTTTTAATAATTCACTTACTCCTATACTTTAAATTAATACCTTGGCTTAGGCTTCCATGAATTAATTAAATAAATGGCCCCTTCCCATGATGACTCAACCCTCAACTTAAGTGAAATTATAAAGTTAAATTATAATTTTATAATAAGCCATTTAATGATTTAATAATAATTTGGCTACCAAAATAATAATAACTCCCAAAATACTTATCCTTTTAATATGCAGTCTGAAACAAGAGTCACACCTATTATTTCCCCATGTGACCAAATGCACTTTCCAAAAATAGAAAGGATCCTTCTCGAACAACATCAAGCTTACTATAAATAGTAAACGTGGCAAAACTATAGCGAATGAAGTCCGAATGACGCCAAACCAAAGCATATTGAATCCTGAAGTAGATGCCCACTGAAAGAGACCCTCTGTCGATCCTCATCAGCCTATGAGGGTCACATGGTACGCTAATCCCAAGAGCCTGAAAAAAACGGGGACATTACAGTAAATGATCTTAGATTAATTTAATTCTGTTTTGAATGCTTCTTATATTATCTGCTGATTGTTCAATATTTCTGATTGACATTCTTTGATGTGATCGTATTTGCTTATTGATGACTAGAGGTTCTATCTTTATTTCCTTTATCAGAACTGCTTCTTGTCGATCTGCTGAATGTTTTCTTGATATGATTGTACTTGTCTGATTCCTTGATGTTTGATCTGCTGAGCATTATTGCCTCCACTCCTCCATTCCATGCATTTCTTCAATCAATTCTTCTACCTTTATATCTGTCTCTTTGACGAGGGACGACTATGGGATGTTGCTGTCCTTAGAAGATGGTCACACACTTTCATAACAATGCCTCTTCCTAAACAGAACCAACCACTGCCTTATTTGTTTACTGATCGCTGGCTTTAATTTGTTCATTTATTATTAATAAACTGCTGTCTCTTATAAGTGCTGCCTTTGTAAACCAAATCACTGCACATATAAATTAAAGCACTCATGAGACAATGATCACTGTCCTCAGCTCTTTCTAGGATATTCGCTGCCTGACTTCTTAAACTGGGTTGATTTAGATCAATTTATATATGCATTTTCCCTTTCTTACATGAGTTGGCTCCTTAATATAGTTGGCTATTATTATTTATTTAATTTGTTTTTATCTTGGCCTTAATCATGAAGAAGTTGGCCATCTTGCATAATTGTTAATTATAAACCCTAGGTCAGCTTCTTATCCCTTTAGCCTTTCATTTAGCGCTCTGAATTGTTTGTAACTCTAGGCAGGACATGACAGTCTGCCCTTCCCAAGATTGCTTGTCCTCAAGTAATAGTTGAACGATATGGAGTCTAATTCATAATCCATATTTTGCTGTGCTACTTGATATAATCATAAGTTGTAGCCATGTATTTTTTGTCCCTTATTTCAAATGTGAACAGCTGGAAATTGTCAAGGCTTAATTTAAGGCAAGTTTTCTCTCATCAAAACTGATTTGGATTGGCCCAACGTGTGCACCCTATCATGAACACCTCTTTGCATTAACACAAGAACTTAACATGAGGATTAGAAGCATGACACACATAAGATCTTTATTTTTTATGTTTTCTATTAATGTTTGTCTTCTTTCCATAGATGGAAACATTATGGTGATGCATTGGAGATGATACCATCTGTCTTGTTAAGAATTATTCCCTCTTTTTTTAATGGGTATTTGTTCATTACTCTAAAATATAAACTTTGTTTGAGAACTAAGTAGTCCTTTGTCTGTAATGTCCCCATTCTGAGCGAGCATCTGAGTTATTAGATTTAGCCTATCACTAGGTCCTTGTAGGCTAATACTGGTGATTAGAGGGCCCTAATGTGGGTTTTGTCCTATTTTGAGGGACTTACTATTTATAATTTTATAGTAAGTCAACAGTCGGTTCGGATGAGCTCAAATGAATTAGAGGAATTACATGATGCTCTCAGTTTTTTATTTTTGGCTTTTGGTTCGAGATCCAAGATTCTTGAAGGGAGCGTCTATTTTTAGAAAGTCATTCTGTCAGGTTCATTCATCGTCTTTCATCATCAGGATAACACCTGTGCTGTCAGATTTCGATTCTGATGCTTCTTCAGTCATTTTCGCAAGACAGGTGAATTTTGATTATTATTTAATTAAATTGGCTAAGGTTGCTATTTTTATTGGGATTGTATATTGGGCACCTTGGTATTATAGCTCGTTGGAACCAGGTTGAGCTGTTTTAAATCTTGAGCACATAAAAAAGGGACCCTATGTATCAGAATAGCATTATTTTAATGAAAGGGTCATTTTCTTCATTAAAGTGGAGGGAAATATAATAGTTTATTATATTTCAAATGTGCAACCATAAAGCAAGTGGCTTTTAAGTGAAAAGTGTCATTGAGAAGCTATTAAATTAAATATTATATATGCAGCCTTATGAGAATTCGATCCTCATTCTTGGATATCTTTGTTTGTATTTTGTGGAGAAATTGGTCTTGAGGGTTTGAAGAAATTTCATGGTTGGACGCCATGTATGTGCTTGCACTTTGAGCCATTCAAGATAATGGTGAATTGTGCCTACTGAACAGTGGTTGAATACTAACCTGTGGTTGAATACTAACCTGGGCGGCATTCTCTAGGAGAAGCGAATCACCTTATGAGCTGCGAATATGGTCAGCATTCATTCCTACCAAGGCTGCGTTCATTTACATTGAGCTGGGCGTACATAATTTGCAGGGCTAAGTCCATACTTGTGGTCTAAGATTTGCATATAGGGCTTGCAACCTATTTTGGAAAGGCATTGTTTCATCTCTTTGAGCTGCGATCTGTCTTAGCTGCATTTCATGAAAGGTGCATCATTCTGGTTTAAATTGTAATTCAAATGTGTTCTTCAGCATTGAGTATATTTGCAACTAAATTATAATTGCAAATGCAATCAAATTTCTTATTTAAAAAATTGGGGACACTTTGCTTGGATTTAGAAAGCAAATAGTTGTTTCATGCATTGTTATATGTTAAGAAATTGCAAAACCATTCAAATACAAACAAACAAACAAACATACTTACATTCAGAAATCAGAATTTGTACATTGCCTGCAAAGTGTTTGACTAAATGTCAAACATTCAAGAATCAAAATTGACAACCAAAATCAGAATTGAGATAATATCCTAGTTGGGGATATTACATTGTCATAGAGGTGTTTTAGTTTCTTTATTGATGACTGACCACATGATACATGAAATAGCCATGTTATGTATAGCAGCGAGAGTGTGAAATGGTAATGTTAACTATACTTCATATGATGATGTTATGGATTTTGTTCACTGGACTCCATGGTTTGTATGGTAGTTGTACCCTAACACAACTGAAAAAGGTTATGAGACTGATAGTAACAGATTACTATGTTCGATCATCTTTTACTTTGGATATGGTTTTAGTGATGTTTCACTATGCATGAGTAGCAGTTCGTGAAATGACAAATACTGTTTAGGGTTAGGAATGGAAGAGATCTTGGTACCAAGAATAGCAAGTACAACTTATGACTGCGGCAGTGATTTGGAGGAATATATAATACTCTAAACAATGTTTTATGCAGATATGGCAAGGTTATATGCTTTAAAAGCTATGGGATGATTATATAAAGTAAGGTTGAGAGACTCGAGTGATAGATTTCCTAACGATGTACAGGGGCTAAACCCTTTAATGAAGGGCATTTGAACAATTAGATAGGTCGGGAAGTAGATGTGATGCTAATAACTCTTGTGCCTCACGGGATAGTACTGTCAATATAAACTGCTCCTTACATGAGTTTTATGGTCATTGTCCTACAACTTAGCACCTAGTTATTGTTTGTCATGGCTATATTGTGAATGGTTATTCCTCTCAACACATTTCCTTTGATATTTATATGCAGTTTTCTATACTTATCAAGTTCTTACGTTGTCACTCGTGGTGTTAGAGTTTGTATATTCTTTCTTCCCCTCCTTGCGCATACCCTTATAGATTTGCATGGTATTGTCCGTCCAACAACCCTTAGGTTGTTTTTACTAGAGTCTTACCAATGTTTACTAGGAGATAGTGAGACTCATGTTTGCGTAAAGAATGTACCTCATTTTAATTTAAATGAAAGAATATGGCTCTTGAAATATTTATAAGAATTCGTGAGATCAATATGAAGTGCATGCTGAAAACACAATAGACATGAATCAAACACGTAAAGAAAGGTGTATTAACCCGAATGCATGTAAGGAATACAAATACACAAAGAGCATGAAGTATGCACCCGAATATACATAGGGCGTAAAGTACATGAATACACATAAGGCATGACGCATATATGTAAATAAATGTAGCACATAAGCACAAATTCACTTGAGTCGTGAAGCATACACATGAACACATGTAGTGCTTAAAGCATGAAGTATACACATGCATTCATGTCATGTCCCTAGTTAACCTCCTGATCACGACGATAAAGATAAATAGATTAATGAGATAAAATGGTTCTAATAATATTTAATGAATATATAGATTCAATATATTTTATTATCAAACATATAATATTAGATTATTATAATGAAGAATCTATTATTATTAATATTATAAAATTATTATTGGAAATAATAATAAGTGTATACTTATATAGATATATAAATGATATATTGATATATCTCAATATATATATATTATTTACAAGTCATCAAAGATGCTAACTCGATAATGAAGATCTAATAAATAAGTAAATAATAATCAGACAATTGTAATTCCAAAATAAATAAATGAGAATATCGCAATATCAATAAATAAATAGATTAATTAATTAATTAATTAAAAGAACATATTAATTGATCAAACATCAATACTATTATTTAAATAAATGAGTAGTTAATTAGATATATCAATCATATATATTAATAAATAATTTCAATGTCTAATATTTAAATAAATAAATAATCTTATGAGAATACACCTATGGAATAAATGGACTGAATGGAGAAGATAACAACTTAAAACTATCAATTAAAAGAGGAACTAAATAATCAAGGATGAGTCATCATCATATAGCGGCATTCCTTAGCTATTTTATCAACAATAAACAAACAAATCAATTACGATGAAGTGAAGAGTTTGATGCTTGGAGGCAGCGAATGATATTAATTAAGAGACAATCAATCTCTAGCATCTAAGGATCACGTATTGATTATAAACCGATTATCAAGGCAGTGATTAATGAAAACCAATCAATAACAAATGATTGTTATGCAAGGATCGATCAAAAAGGGACGCGACTCATCAAACTCAAGAGATGTCAACCCTTCGGTTTTATAAGAGCAAGTTCAAACACGTCAAGTAACGGCATGGAGGAAGTGATGGAAAATATACACAGTCCCTTTATGGATCGCTCTGCTAAGGACAACTGATTGCTAACCGCAATCACTGATGCAAACATTTATATAAAAAAAAGACAGAAACGAAAAGAACACAGGGAATAAGGAGGAAGTGACGGGAGTGTGGAAGACTTCGCAGCCTAATTTAATTGGTATGTTGTTTTATGTGATTTGATATATATATATATATATATATAATTTGTAATATTACTTTCAGACATATAAACTTTGTAATATATCGATAAGTTGTAATTATATATATATATATATGAAGAATTGATTAAAATAAAATGATAGATATATATATAATGTTAATTAATTAATTAAAAGGAAAAAAATAAAATTATATTGAATTATATAAATCGATTTTTCATGTTTGAAAACATATATATATATATATATATATATATATATATATATATATATATATATATATATATATATATATATATATATAATTTGGTAATTCGGATATAGATAATGAAATTGAAGATATGTTTAACAAATTGTAATTCTGACTCCCTCTCGTAGTCGGATGTCAAAATTTTATATTCACCCCGAGCTACGTAGAGGTGAACGTAATGGCAATTCGAGGTTGGTATAGCCCCGTTGCCTATTTGATTGTGGCAATTCGAGGTTGGTATCGCCCCGTTGCCTATTTAATGGCAATTCGAGGTTGGTATAGCCCCGTTGCCTATTTGAAATGGATGGCAATTCGAGGTTGATATAACCCCATTGCTAATCTATAATTGATGGCAATTCAAGATTGGTATAATCCCGTTGCCAAAGTTGAGATTGTTATAATCTCTCGTAGGCAGTATATATACTGAAGACCAGTCATATGCATATGCGTAGGCTTGGAATGCATTAAGCTTGATTCAAAGAGATTCTTATAGGCAATGCTCTTGGGATGATGTGTCGATAGCCTGATTGCTTAGAGTGGAGCGAATGTCCCTCAAGCCGGGAATTTTGTGAAGCCCGACCTGGAGGCAATCTTAAGGATCAACTTTCCCTTACTAATGTAGAATAGAGTATGAGTCATTTAAATATTGAAAGTTATTTTGGGACTAATATTGTTTTTGCAGGACTCATCAGGAGAAGATTAACAAGGGACATTGCAGTGGTATCAAAGCATAATCCTGTCATCTTATGGAAGATAGTTCATGCAAACCTATAAACGAAAGAAAGGGACAAAAGCTATGGCCGAGCAACTAGTCAATGAATTAAGAAGTTTCATGGAGCAAACTAACGAAAGGTTTGAACAAACAAATCAGTTAATCCTTCAAGCCATCCAAAACATGAACAATAACAATACCCACAATGGTCGACCCAATTCTCCGATAGGAAGAGATATGCATTCTAATCATTCTGAGAATGATCCCATAAATCAAGACTCTACCATAAGGCCAACTATACCATCATTTCTTCCAAGAGAGGAACCGATCACAGGAGAAGAAGAACCATCCACCCACTCAGTAGAAGAGATCGCTCAAATGTATGCTCGCTTAAATCCAGAAATACAAAAACTCATTCCCTTTAAGGAATACTATGAAACCAAAACCATGGCAAGTCATGGACGGAAAAGACTTCATGGGGAAAGGGACATTAAAGCTAAGATAAGAAAAATGTCCCTACCACACTTCGAAGGGACAAGGAAAGAAACAGCTCAAGCTTGGGTCCAAAAATTAGACACCTACCTCTCTCTCAGCCCGATGACCGAAGAAAATGCTATTAAATTTGCCATAATGCACCTAACAGGAGAAGCCCACAATTGGTGGCACCATGGAATAGTCACATTAGGTCATAAAAGTATTAAAACCTATAGTGAATTCACTCAAAAACTCATTAGCCGGTTTGACCAAAAGGAACCAGAATGGTATTTCCAAGAGTTAACTCACCTCAAACAAACAGGAACAATTGAAGAATTTGCCAATAAATTTCAGAGCCTATCAGTCATGGTCCCTGATATTTCTCAAAGAAGGAGGGTCTACATGTTCATAGAAGGACTCAAAGAACCTATCAAAATAAGGGTGAGACCTTTCGAACCCCAAACCCTTGAAGATGCCATTAGGAAAGCAAAGATGACGGAATACGATACAACTAAAGAAAAACAAAAGGGCATTTCCTCTAAAACCCCCCATCAGAATGAAGGGCCCGAGGAGGACAGCCGAGGGAAATCATGCTACCTATGCAAAGAGCCATGGAGCAAGGATCACCGATGCCAAAAAAAAGGAACTGATCGATAAAAAAACTTTGCTTTAGGTGTAAAGCACCATGGAGCCGTGAACACCGATGCAAGAGAGGACAAATGAATAACATGGAGGAAGCACTAAATGAAGGTCCCACAAAAAGGATTAGATCGAAAGACTCTAAACATAGAACACCCACCAATCACTCTTAACAAAGAGGAGGATATCCGCTCAAGAAATTAAGGAATCAAACAATCACCAATTCCAAATTAAGTGGAAGGGGCTTTTGATGTAGACGCTTCTAGGGGAAGGAAGGAAATTGTCATTGCTTAAGGACAAGCAATTTTGGGAGGGTAGGATTGTCATGTCCCTGGTTAACCTCCTCATCACGACGATAAAGATAAATAGATTAATGAGATAAAATGGTTATAATAATATTTAATATATAGATTCAATATATGTCATTATCAAACATATAATATTAGATTATTATAATGAAGAATCTATTATTATTAATATTATAAAATTATTATTGGAAATAATAATAAGTGTATACTTATATAGATATATAAATGATATATTGATATATCTCAATATATATATATATTATTTACAAGTCATCAAAGATGCTAACTCGATAATGAAGATCTAATAAATAAGTAAATAATAATCAAACAATTGTAATTCCAAAATAAATAAATGAGAATATCGCAATATCAATAAATAAATATTTAATAAATAAATAGATTAATTAATTAATTAATTAATTAAAAGAATATATTAATTGATCAAACATCAATACTATTATTTAAATAATTGAGTAGTTAATTAGATATATCAATCATATATATTAATAAATAATTTCAATGTCTAATATTTAAATAAATAAATAATCTTATGAGAATACACCTATGGAGTAAATGGACTAAATGGAGAAGATAACAACTTAAGACTATCAATTAAAAGAGGAGCTAAATAATCAAGGATGAGTCATCATCATATAGCGGCATTCCTTAGTTATTTTATCAACAATAAACAAACAAATCAATTACGATGAAGTGAAGAGTTTGATGCTTGGAGGCATTGAATGATATTAATTAAGAGACAATCGATCTTTAGCATCTAAGGATCACGTATTGATTATAAACCAATTATCAAGGCAGTGATTAATGAAAACCAATCAATAACAAATGATTGTTATGCAAGGATCGGTCAAAAAGGGATGCGACTCATCAAACTCAAGAGATGCCAACCCTTCGGTTTTATAAGAGCAAGTTCAAACACGTCAAGTAACGGCATGGAGGAAGTAATGGAAAATATACACAGTCCCTTTATGGATCGCTCTGCTAAGGACAACTGATTGCTAACCGCAATCACTGCTGCAAGCATTTATATTAAAAAAAGACAGAAACGAAAAGAACACAGGGAATAAGGAGGAAGTGATGGGAGTGTGGAAAACTTCGCAGCCTAATTTAATTGGTATGTTGTTTTATGTGATTTGATATATATATATATATATATATATATATATATATATATATATATATAATTTGTAATATTACTTTCAGACATATAAACTTTGTAATATATTAATAAGTTGTAATTATATATATATATATATATGAAGAATTGATTAAAATAAAATGATAGATATATATATAATGTTAATTAATTAATTAAAAGGAAAGAAATAAAATTCTATTGAATTATATAAATCGATTTTTCATGTTTGAAAACATATATATATATATATATATATATATATATATATATATATATATATATTCGACAACGTTTAAAGATTTAAATATATTATTTGGTAATTCGGATATAGATAATGAAATTGAAGATATGTTTAACAAATTGTAATTCTGACTCCCTCTCGTAGTCGAATGTACGAATTTTATATTCACCCCGAGCTACGTAGAGGTGAACGTAATGGCAATTCGAGGTTGGTATAGCCCCGTTGCCTATTTGATGATGGCAATTCGAGGTTGGTATCACCCCGTTGCCTATTTAATGGCAATTCGAGGTTGGTATAGCCCCGTTGCCTATTTGAGATGGATGGCAATTCGAGATTTATATAACCCCATTGCCAATCTATAATTGATGGCAATTCGAGATTGGTATAATCCCGTTGCCAAAGTTGAGATTGTTATAATCTCTCGTAGGCAATATATATACTGAAGACCAGTCATATGCATATGCGTAGGCTTGGAATGCATTAAGCTTGCTTCCAAGAGATTCTTATAGGCAATGCTCTTGGGTTGACGTGTCGATAGCCCGATTGCTTAGAGTGGAGCGAATGTCCCTCAAGCCGGGAATTCTGTGAAGCCCGACCTAGAGGCTGCCGTCTTAAGGATCAACTTTCCCTTACTAATGAAGAATAGAGTATGAGTCATTTTATTATTGAAAGTTATTTTGGGACTAATATTGTTTTTGCAGGACTCGTCAGGAGAAGATTAACAAGGGACATTACAATTCACTTAAGTTATGAAGCACATAGTGCACAAAGCATGAAGTATACACATGAATTCACTTAAGTCATGAAGCACGTAGTGCACAAAGCATGAAGTATACACGTGAATAAATGTATGAATCATACACGGAAATACACGTATGGCATGCATAGCAAACATGAATACACATAAGGCATGAATTGTACATATGAATATACATAAGGCATGAATCATACACATGAATACACTTAAGGCATGAAGTGATAAATACACATCAAACATGTGAAGCATGAAGCAACACACTTAAATACACATCAGACACATAAAGCATGAAGCAATATACTTACATACACATCAAACATGTAAGGCATGAAGCAGTACATAAATACACATCAGACATGTAAAGCATGAAGCAATGCACTTGAATACATGTCAAACAAGTAAGGCATGAAGCAATACATAACTACATGTCATACACATAAAGCATGAAGCGATACACTTGAATACATATCAGGCATGAAGCAATACATAAATACACGTCAGACACATAAATCTTGAAGCAATACACTTGAATACATGTCAAATGTGTAAGGCATGAAGTAGTTAAGGGCACATACATATAGAAATACAATGTTGACCTATTTGATTTTGTTTTTTACCTACTGAAGAAAAAGGGCTGAATAGCTAACCCTATTGTCCTACAGGGTGGCAAGATTAGACTTTGATGCCATTTGTAATGTGCCTTTCCAAATTTGCCCTAGAATCACAATTGCAACAAATTAGGGTTAGGTTTACATCTTACCAAGGTAAATATCTCTTTAAACAATGGTATCCTAGATTTGAATCCTACAATCATAACTGAAGAGACATATACATACATATACTTATACTTCCAATTATTAGGGTTAGACAATAACACATTACATTCATATAATATCTATAATATTATACAAACAAATTAGGGTTTGGAGGAAGAAACACGATAGATCCGTCTGAAGCAATATCTACAATGAGCCCATGAGCAAAGTGAATGTCAAAGCCCTCTTGGCCTTTGTGGGCAGTCAATATGGACATCCACCAAGGTGGCCTACTTAGTGGATTGCTTGTACCTGCTTTCCCTATCAGTGCCACATCCCCCTAAAGACAAGTGCCATCATTGCAGAGTCGGGCGAAGGTTGTAAGGGGGTTTCTTGATTCTTTCATGTAAGCCCAAGAGTGGATTGATAGCAGAGCCCTATTGGGCCTAGGAGCCAGTAATATGGTCATCTCTAGGGTGGCCTACTTAGATAACCATCTTCCCTCCTCTTACACCCTTAATCCTTCCTACAAGATAGATTTCAGACAGTCAGGCATATTTTATATTCTATTTTACTAGTACACACGTAAGAGATAAGCATTGTGTGTGTGTACCACAAGTGATTGCGAGAATGTAGAGTGCTGAGAAGGGCAGAACTGAAAATAATATCAGACTGCTGTATTATGACAGATCTGAAGATTAATTCCTTTGATGTATTTGCTGTTAGACTTCTATAAGTCGATCTTAGATTAATTTGCTTTTGTTTTGAATGCTTCCTATAATGTACTGATTGTTTGATCTTTCTAATTGACCTTCTTCAATGTGATTGTGTTTGCTTATTGATGACTAGAGGTTCTATCTTTACTTCCTTTATCAGAACTTCTTCTTGTTGATCAGCTGAATGTTTTCCTGATATGATTATACTTGTGTGATTCCTTAAATGTTCAATCTGTTGATCATTATTGCCTCCGTTCCTCCATTCCATAACTTTCTTCAATCAGGTCTTCTACCTTTGTATCTCTATGTGTCTTTGAAGAGGGGCGACTATGGGAGGTTGCTGTCCTTAAAAGATGGTCATACCCCTTTCCTAATCATGCCTCTTCCTAAGCAGAACCAACCACTGCCTTTTTTGTTTGCTAATCACTGGCTTTAATTTGTTCATTTATTGTTAATAAACTGCTGTCTTTTATAAGTAATGCCTTTGTAAATTAAATCGCAGCACATATAAATTACAGTACTCATGAAAACAATGATCACTGTCCTCTGCCCTTTTCTAGGATATTTGCTGCATGCCTTCCTAAAATGGTTGATTTAGACCATATTTATATACACATTTTCCTTTTCTTACATGAGTCGGCTCCTTAATGTACTTGACCATTACTTTAATAGCATCTTCTATAGTTGGCCTTCACACAAGCAACTAAACTTTATTCAATTTGTTTTTATCTTGGCCTTAATCATGAAGAAGTCGGCCATCTTGCATACTTGTTAATTATAAACCCTAGGTTGGCTTCTTATTCCTTTAGCCATTCATTTTTAGTGCTGTGATTTGTTCGTAACTTTAGGTGTGGCATGACACGGGCTGCTCCAAATCAACAGTGAACTCTTCTGGACACTTTGTATGCTCCTTTAGATGCACCAAGAGCTGATACAAACCTACCCAAAATCATATTCAATCAGTATTTGTTGCTCAACTTGTGTAACAGTTTTTTTCTTTTGTGGCATGTAATTTTGGCTCCAATACTCCTTTTTTTCTCCCCCTTGTGCTTGCAAATGAAATAAGTGTGCTTTTAGAGTGTTGGAGTTTATTTTAAGACTCGAGGTTTTATGTTTTTTATTTCTTTTCTTTTATTTTTTTTGGTTTGTTTAATTGTTTCCACCCATCGAGACTCACTAGACACCTAAGTCACATGTCCCCAAGCATTGTTTCAACCTCCTCACCTCAAGACTTGTCAAGTTTTGGCAAGTCTGCAAATCTTGTAACATTGGTTTTTATTTACTCAGATGCACACTCTCTTATATTGAACTTAGTAGAGAGTAGGGTAAGCAATGAGGGTGGGATGGTGGAGGTTGCTATCAAGTTTTTATAAATGTTTGTGAGTTTCTGCTAAATGTTGTAATGAGTCTCTAAAAACAAAGGAAAAAATAATTAAAAAATTCAAGAATGACAATATTCCTATCTTCAAGTGCACAGCCATTAATATATAGACCCATTAGATTCCCCTTCTTCACTGTTAGTTATTTGGTGAATGAAGATTTGGTCAAAAATAATGAGGATTTGATGTCAAAGAAAACATAGGAATTGCAAGGACTAATATTAATTTGTTATTTATAAAATATAAGGGTATTCCAACACACCGCCCAGAACAACACCAAATCCATTTGGATCCCAGATCCCCTATTCCAACTAGTTCTTTGTAATGCAGATCTATTTGGGAGGATGAAGAAGTATGGTGCCAAATCCAAACACTGATCAGTCAGGACAAGGTCCAACATAGCTCATCCTCATACAACAGCCTTATAGTCCTTGCACCTAAGAAGAATGGCACATGGTGCCATGCATCAACTATCATGTGCTTAACAAGATCGCATTGAAGATTATCCTTTGTCACACATAAATGACCTTTCAGATTAGCTCTGTGGGATGCAATTAACAAAGATTGATCTCAAATTGAGATATAATCAAGGCGCCAGTTCAAACTGAAAATATTTGGAAGTCAGCATTCAAAACTTGCAAGGTACTATACGAATGGGTGATTATGCATGCCTTTCAGCCTGACCAATGTGCCAACAACATTCATGCACCTAATAATAACATTGTATGGCCCTTCACTAACTTCTTCATCATCATTTACTTCAATGGCATCCACATTTCAGCAAGACTTGGGAGGATTGTGTAAAGCATGTCTCACAAGTACTAGATACTCTATGCCAACACCAACTACCATACAAATCCAATGCCTAGGCTACATCATTAACCACTTTGGCATCCATGTAGACCCAAAAAAAAATCAAGATCCTTCTAAATTGACCAATACCATGCAGCCTCACTAGCTTACTCAGCTTCCTTATTCTTACTAATTTCTGTCATATGTTTGTTCTTGGCTCAATAAATAAAATCATGTGCACCCAAGAGAATATTTGTGTGGATGCTTGCACAATAACACCCCATTGAGAAGCTAAAACAATGCCTCTATGCAATGCCACACCACTTTAAAATCCAAAACAATATATCCATGTACTCAACACAATACTCACACATGTAGGCACCTGATCGCACATCATACAGAAATCTTCAGTGATGCGGTCCAATGCTGCTCTAACTACGAGAAAGAATTATACTTATTGTTCAAGTTGTCAAACAATGACGCCACTATATTCTTGGAAGGGGGCTATCATGCATTCCAATCATAAGCTACTTCAATTTTTGCACACAGCAAGTTAGAGAATGCACGCAACATGAAGTGTATGGCATATTTGTTGTAGTTTATCAAATGATCAAGCATTAAAAAATGGAAAGAAATAAGGCAGTGAATTGCCTTAGTTGTCCACCAGTCCATGCACTCATCCTGTGTTTGACATGCATGAGCACAATTTGTCTAACAAGGAAAACATATATCTAACAAATGTAGATTTTGCACAAACCTTCACCTTGTGCAAGGTAAACAGGTCAACAAATTCTACTTGTCTACACAGTTCCTCTACAAGCTCAAGCGCTTGTGTCCTAGAAGGCACACCTCACCAACAGCTCACTTGTTAGGCACATTACACCAAAATCACTAGGCACTTCAATATCACCAAGATATTGGCAATGCTACAACAACATTTCTATTGGCCTCATTTGCACATATACACTGAGTGCAATGTCAAGTCTTGCATTCCCTATTTCATCAACAAATGTACAAACAAGAAGCTCAAACTTTATACCCTTCTATCAATACCAACAAAACCTTGGGAATTCATCAACTGGATTTCTTGCGCAAATTATCCATGACAATGCATCATCATGGTTTTAAATTTTTGTTGTGGTGGACCGATTCACAAAGATGGCTATCATGGTTGCCTACAAGAAAAGTACCACTACACCAACAATCACATTCCTTTTCTTGAAAAATGTTTGGGTCAATTTTGGCTTACCAACATCCATTGCAATCACTACAACCCAAGGTCTATTAGTCACTTTGGGAAAACTTTGACAACAATGTTAGATACACAAGAGGATCAATCCACAACTTTCTGTCTATAGACATATGGCAAAGCAAAGGTTGTCAATGGCACACACTTGTGCACATTCAACGTGTTCACAACACTCATCCACACACATGAGATGACAATATGCTTTACATCTACCATGACTATAACAAAGTGCTTCACAGCTCAATGGAGCACAGTCTTTTCCAAACCTATCTTGAGTTCCAACCAACAATGCCCTTGGACATATCCTACTGCACTCCATCAACATTGGTTTGTCATGCAGACAAGAACGCGGAGTGCGTTAGGCATAGACACTTTAACAACACATTTAAAGCGTATACCAGCAGATACTCTTGTGCTAGCAACAAAAATATAAAGAGTGACATGGCACACACTGGCACACCTCACTTATTCAAGTCCATGGCAAAGTTTGGTTGCATCTGCATACAAAACAATTCAAGGGTTCGCAGTGGAAGACGAAACCTCCGCGCTATGATCCATACACCTTTTTGAGTGCAGCTGATGTGAATGCATTCGTTCTCATTCTTCCAAACACTTGGGCCTGCACCCAGTATATGTGAAACTCCTTAAGCCGTATTTCCTACATTACTAGAGCTCACAACTCAGCATCCTTCATACTAGGTTTCTGTTCATTTGCATACAACTGTGAGGGATTGAATCATTGACACCACAACCACTTGTACTCACCAGATGCACATTAATTGTTTCATGCAGTCCAAGCTGAGCAGTATACAGATCAGGCTAAGTGGCACAATCTTCAGAAAATCCACGCATAGCTTCCTCAGCTCCCTAAAGATGTGATGGGGACCGCTGCTCCTGAAGAAAGGGTATAGATGTTGAATGCGGCCTCACAACCCGGCTTGATTAGCACACTTGGCATCACACAAACTCTTCGCACACAATGCCCATCTGTGGCTCACGTTCATAGTTCATGCACAACTACTGGAACATCATGAAACACCACACATGTTCAAACAGAACTCATGTGTGACTGCACATGGTCAAGCAATCTATTCAGGTGTGACAGCTGGAGATATCTATACTACAAGAAATGACACCATACAGGCACCATAGTAAGTGGCATCTACACAACAGGAGATGCCCCCATACACCCACCACACTAAGTAGTATCTATACCAAAGGAAATACCATCTTTCAAGTACAAACACCCGGCAATGTGCATACCATAAGACCATATGCGCTGGACAAATGTCAGAAAGGATGTGGTGTATAGCTGTTGGCCACCCTGGTAATTCATGTAGTTATACAAGCACTGTAGAACTTGTACGGTTAGAAAGGAACTATACGATAGATACCCTGATACTCTGTAAATATTTGGTCCATTCTTGTTTTGAATAAAATGGCTTACATTCACAAGAAGGCCTTAAATGTGTATTTTGTTGATTGTTTCTCACCTCCGTTTCAATATTCTATAATCTTGTTTGTTATCTACTAATACGCAAGATTGCCCTCCGGATCACCTAGCCGGATGAAACATGAAACATAGGAAAAAAATGCTGTTTTTTCATGTCCAGTTGGGTTTAAATTGTGATTTTGCAGATAAAATTGGGCTCAAATCACGATAATAGTAATCTTGATTTGTTCCGAATCTGAAAAATTGGTCGCCAAACCAGTCCGAGAAGTAATAACTTGCAATTTTTTACCAGATATTTGCTACAATGTGAAAGCTTAAAAACAAAAATTGCATTATCATGTTATGTTCTCGAAAGAAAAGCAGAGGATAAGCATACCTCGAGATAGCGGACAAGCGCAGGGGAACTACGTGTGATACTCCAAGCCTTCTGAGAAAGTGAAGACTGAGCAGTGTAAGCGTCAGTGTTGGTGTTTATGGAAAACCTTTCCCTTTCTCTTCTGGCTTGAGCCATCATCTTCTTGGCTCTGATCTTTTCCATGTACTTGTCTCTCACACTGTCCCCTCTCCCCATCACCTCTTCCAGCATCTGCTTCTTCGCCAGCCTTTCCTTGCTCTCTGTCAAAATCCTATCTTGCAACCCAGGAAGATTTTGAACCCCCAACCTCTGCACCACCTCAGAAGCAGTCACTGCAGTAGGGCAAGCATTGGTACTAGTATTAGTAAAGGCCGGAATAAGATTGCTCCAGTCTCTTCCCCCATCAGAAACAGAAGAAGAGGCAATTGGAGAAATTGTGTTTGAGGGTGTCCTCTGCATAAAGCAGAGCATGTCATAGATGACGCCCTTTATCGGAAACCCAGTGCTGCTGTTGCCCAGGGCTGCTGTAGAATACCTCCGGTAGACATCATTCACATCTGCGCCACGCCACCTCTCCAAAGGCCGATCCACACCCATCAACTGACAAATGAGCTCCTCAAATACCATACGAATGGACGACACAGATATCACAGACCAATCTACATCTAGCAACTGTGACCTCCCCTTATTTATCTTCATTTTGGCCATTCGCAATCCCCAGATATGCTCTCAGTCTTCTTTTTTAACTGATCAGAGCTGAGAAGCTTTAGTGTCCCCCGCCCCTCGGGAAATTGGATATCTCTCGCATCCAAACATTCAATTGCAGTTTACCGGACCCCTCCCTCGTTTCTCTTGATTCAAAGAATTCGAAGTTTAAAATAAAGAGCTCAGTGCTATTTAGTGTTTATAATTAATTACGCTGATAGGCGTTTTTATACAGCCTTAGTGGAAGAGAAGGACACCAGCACGACATATTTTAAGGAATATATCGTGTATATTAAAAAAGAAAATATGTCAGTTACATATAAAAATGAAAATAAAAAATCATAAATCATAATTCATAAATGAAAAATTAAAATCAAAAAATCAAAATCAAAAAAATGAAATCTGAAATAATGTTTTGACATGTGGTGTCAAACGATTTACGGGATTACGAAATGTTTGAGAAATGAAGAGATATTTTTCATTTATAAAAAAGTGCTTTTCATTTCTCAAGTTGTTTTTTTGGTTGTTGAGAGTTGTGAGATTTGAGAGGTTTCAAAGTTCTGAGATTTGAGGTTTTCAAAGAGTTGAGATTTATGAACACTTGAGAGGAGGAATTGAGACAAGTTTGAGCATTGCAGAGAGAATAACTTTCAACTAATTTCAATTTTCATCAGAGAAATTAATATTAATTGAATGTTGATTTATATAGTTTGATAAAAATGATATTAGATGTTTAGATACTCCATTTTTTTTAATTAGATATTTGATTTTTAGATTAATTTTATATAGTTTGATATCAGATTATTTTAATCTAATATCAAACTATATAAATATCAAACTATATAAAACTATATAAAAAGTAATTTTTTATATAATTTTCTATTAGTTTTAAAATGTTTTTAGATTGATATTATTTTTAGATTAATATTGTTTTTAGATTGATATTGTTTTATATTGTTTTTACATTAATATTGTTTCTAAATTAGATTAATATTGTTTTTAGATTGATATTGTTTTATATTCTTTTTACATTAATATTATTTTTAAATTAATATTGATATTAGAATTGTATTTAATAAAATAATTTTTTTATTGATATTGTTTTTAGATTGATATAATTTTATATTATTTTTAGATTAATATTGATAGGTGGTATTTCTAATATAACCATTATTTATTATGCAATAAAATTGAATTGAATTGATTTAATATACTTATATATAGAAACATCTGTTTACATTGTGGATGGCAATGCCGCCATGGTGTAATATTTGTTTTTTATATAAATTTAATTTTGAATATTAACTTTAGTTAGATATAGATTTTTTGTAAAAATTTATTAGATATAGATTTTTTATTTAAATAATCTGTTTACATTGTGGATGGCAATGCCGCCATGGTGTAATATTTGTTTTTTATATAAATTAAATTTTCAATATTAACTTTAGTTAGATGTAGATTTTTTGTAAAAATTTATTAGATGTAGATTTTTTATTTAAATAATCTGTTTACATTATGGATGCAATGCCGCCATGATGTAATATTTGTTTTTTATATAAATTTAATTTTTAATATTAACTTTGTTAGATATAGATTTTTGTAAAAATTTATTAGATATAGATTTTTTATTTAAATATAGATTTTTTATTTAAATAATTTGTTTACATTGTGGATGGCAATGCCGCCATGGTGTAATATTTATTTTTTTATAAAAATTTATTTTTGAATATTAACTTTGTTAGATATAGATTTTTGTAAAAATTTATTAGATATAGATTTCCATTTACAATATTACATTTAGATTTCAATTCCTAATTAGATTTTAAAACTTAATTTATTAGTGTTTTAATAGTTACTTTGAAATGTTAAAATTACATTTATTTTAATAGGATTTATATAATTAAAATTTCAATTACTAATTTTTTAATGTTACAAATTAGGATTTAGATTAATTATATAGATTGAAGACATTTCCATTTTTAATATTACCTTTATTTGATTTGTTTGCTTTAAATTTGATTCATTTGCTTTACAATTAGTAATTTTTATTTACTTTAAATAATGTAACAATTAATAATTATAATTTATTTTTTATTTGATTTAAATGTTAGAAATATGATTTACATTAATTATATTTTATTTTTGTATAAATTTAGGAGATTTCCATTTACAATGTTACCTTTAGAATATTACATTTAGATTTCAATTCCTTATTATATTTTAAAAAATTAATTTATTAGTATATTAATATGAATGTATAAGGTCTTCTAATGTTACAAAATTGATTTAGAAGTTGGCTTCATGAAGTTGATTTTGTTTAATGACATTAATATTATATTTCTTTTATTGCTATTTTCATAGTTAGTTTAAAATACAACATTTTGTTGCTATTTTACAAAATATGCGAATGTTGCAATGTTTATGTTACTCAATTTCATTTAAATTAGATTTAATGAAATTGATTATGTTAACCTAATTTCATGAATTTCATTAATGAAATTCATGAAATTAGGTTTACATAATTTCATATAAAAATTTATATTTTGAAATTCATTTGATGAAATTGAATTTGTTAATTATAATTAATTTATCTTTTTAATCATAAATTAGGCATAGAGATGGACTTTACTATGGGCATGAATGTTGAGATTAGCACTGATGAAGAGGGGTTTGAAGGGGCTTGGTTCGAAGCAACAATTATAGACATTATTCACAATGGTGATGTGACAAAATATTGTGTCAAATATCACCATTTCATAATCGACGATGTAGCTTGAGAGCCCCTCGTTGAGGTTGTCTATGTAGATTATATGAGACCTGTTCTGCCTCCTATTACTTTGTCACGAATTGTACCTCCCAGATTTGTAGTAGAAGTACTAGATAATGACTGTTGGTGGTCGGGTGTCACAGTTGATAGATTTGTTTCGCCCCTTAGTCAAGTACAGTTCTATGAGGTGTACTTTCCTGATTCTCACACTCTGAAGCCGTATTCACATGCCCACATACGAGCAGAGCAAGAATGGGTTAGGGGAAGATGGAGGCAAATATATTGGAACTGAAATGTTGACAATTCATGTTTGTATTGAGATCCAAATTGGATCACATATGTTTTTGGATTGATTGCTTAGTATTACAAATAAGAGATCCCGTGTTGTTGTGTTTCCACAAAATGGCCTTTAGACCATTGCAATCCTTATTGTATATCAATTATTGTAAAAAAAATTCATTTTGTTATTCTTCTATATCTTGGCTCTAATTCACTTCATGTATGTCAAATTTTTATGGTGTCTACACTCAAAATATTCTTCTTGTCTTTTATTTTTCAGAATTTCTATTCTATATGTTTAAATACTAATTCTATAAATATATAAATTATCACAACTAAATTGTAATGTATTATAAATTGGCATTTTCTAAATCAAATGTATATATATAAAAACATATTAATTGACAAGTAAAATTCTTTCTTTCTAACTATTACAATGTTTTAACATATGTATAATATAAAGTTTGCTTAGGTCACTAATTTAATGTTATTTCGTACTAGATATGGTGAGACCAAGGTTGATCTTTGAATCAGAAGAAGCTAGAAGAGAATATCAAAGACAATATAGAAGACAGTCTCGCAGACGTCAGTAACAACAAATGACTGAAAGTCAAAGAGAACAACATATGGTCATGTGTAATCAAACTGATAGACAAAGAATTCGTAGAAGAAGGGCAGAAGTAACAGTGGAATAATTAGAAGCTGAAAATAGAGCTGATATAAATGTTTCAATGAACAGCCATCAACAAACTTGTGTTCAAATCCTTCAAAATGAAGGGCCTCAACTGATTCAAGATGATCCTGAACCGAGCCATAGATATAACAATCCCCCTAATGTAAACATTCAATTAGATGTTGAAAATGAAGAGTCTGCGTCTATAGAGTGTGTTCTACAAATGCCACAGCATGAAAATAATTAGAAATGAATGTTGATGTTGAAGGTACTGTGGAAAACATGGGAAACCCAAATCATATGCTTGAAACTAAATTTAAAAGATTGCAAATGCAATTTAGGCACCAGATAGATAGCTTGAAGACTCCTCAAATGTGTCATGTCTGTCAAGAGTCATATCTTGCAATGAAAGTATATCGCACCTGTGAAGGCCCAGTATGCAACAGGTGTAGACAAGAAAGAGGAACTCATAGGTTTTCATCTTCAAACAATATGGACCTTGGATCTCAACCAGAAGAGCTTGCAAATTTGACTCAGGTTGAAGAGATGTTGATTGCACGTGTCAGTCCTATACTGCAAGTTACACATGCAACTGGTGGTCAGTATAAGTACAAAGGACACACTATAAATTTTCCTCAACATGTAGAACAAGTGACCAAAGTTTTACCACATACAATTGAGCATTTGCCAATTATTATTGTTCGTAGAAGGGATCAACGTGGTACACGTTATAACTTTATCGTAAATAGGGATCATGTGTATAGGGCCTTGAAATACAAAGTAGATCACAACAAGTTTTATGCAGATGTTAGAATTGATGAACATGCTCTCAATGAATTGCCTACAAATACTTATCAAAATGTTTTTAATAGATTGAGGACAGTCCACATGGAATTTGATTCTGATGCAAATGAAGTGGTTTTGTGGGTCCAGTCATGGAGACAGATGAAGGTAATGTAATTCAACACACAACGTCTATGGCTTCACAACCACCTAATGCTTAAAGGGAAATGGAATTAATCCAAGCGTGGGTTAATAATCCTGAGGTAGTTCCATCTGCATTAGTTGAATGGCCAGCTATAGGTGCATCACCTATCAATGAATATGTCACATCAGGATTATTAGATATGACATTTCCAACATTGTTTCCTGATGGTAGTTGTGATTGGTTAGAGCCAAGAATGAAGAGAATTCATCTACACGAATATGTGAAGCATTTGTTGCGATATAGGGATCATCAGTTTGGTAAACATCCCAGGTTTAGGTATTTCATGATGAATATGATAATGAGGCATCGTGCACAAAATTCATCTTCTGTATTTGTAAAAAGGAATTTTGAAGACATTCCAATTACCATCAATGAGCTAAGAGAACATATGGAAAATATGCCACATAATAATTTGGCAGATAGGTTGATGAGATTTGGAACAACTCTAAGAGGAACAAGATCATATTGGTGTAAATGTAGAGTAGAATTAACAGATATGCTTCACCAAATTGGGACTCCTACAATTTTCTTCACGTTGAGTGCTGCGGATATGCAATGGCCTGATTTGCATGCGTTGATGCCCGAAACAGCACCAACTGATCCACGAGAAGCTCAAAAGTGGAGAAGACAGAATGTCATTGACTATCCTCATATAGTTTCACATTACATGCATTTGAGGCATACAATGTTCCAGAAGATACTTGAAAAAGGTATGAAAGTCAGTGATTTTTGGTGTAGGTATGAGTGGCAACATAGGGGTTCACCTCATGTGCATAGATTTTTATGGCTCGAAGGAGCACCAAACATGGACACTATAGACTGGTCAAATGAGGAGGAATGCAAAACTACTGAGAGGTATTTTCATTCCATCATTCATGCATGGAATCCTAGACATGATCCTCATCAAAGAAATATACAAGTATGTTTTGTCATTTAATCATATATATATATATATATATATATATATATATATATATATATATATATATATATACATACATACATAACGTGATGCTCGCACTATATGTTCATATGTATGAGAAACAAGAAATTATTATAAAATTTAATATGATATTTAATTCACAACCCTTTGTAGGTTTTCCAACATTTTGGTCAACATCCATGTCTCAAAAATACTGGACAACTAGCTCAGATGGATATTGACCATGACTACGAAGAGATAGTCAACTGTGTCGAATGCCACACAGTCTGTAAGGAGGGTGCATGTTTGCGTAAAAAAAGGGGAAGAATGGTTTGCGGGTAATTTTTTCATCAATTAATATAGAATAGATAAAAATTATATATTAACTATTCCCATAAATTAATCAAAATAGATGCTCACTTCTTTTTCTGTTAGGTACAATGCACCTTGGCCATTGAATTTGGAGGGATCCAAGTTATGTGAGGATCCAGAATCAAGTGAAAGAAAGTTTGAGCCTGCTAGAAATGATGATAGAGTGAATTCACATAATCGGTACATACTGCAACTGTGGAGGGGAAATATAGATTGGCAACCCATTCTTTCAAAACATGTAGTTATTAAGTACATTGCAAAGTATGCAGCAAAAGCTGAGAGGAATTCAGAAACCTATTCAAAAATGTTGACGCTTTTGTCAAACCTGGAAAATCCTGATGACTTGGCTACGCGAGCATACAGAAAGCTACTCATGGAAATAGTTATAGAGAGGGATATAGGAGCCCAGGAAACATGTCATATGTTGTTAGAGCTTCCATTGGTTGAGAGTAGTAGAAGGTTTGTTAATCTGAATGTCTCACGTGAGGTTTTCAAACCCGTAGCAATAAACAATGAGGAAATTGATGAAGAACATGCCAAATCTTTTATAGATGGCTATAAAATAAGGCCAATTTGTATGGAAGGTATCACCTTAATTGATGCAGCCAGATCTTGGATATACAATCCTAGAAAAAGAGGAGACAACAAATGGGGACCAAGGCAAAAGATGGCTATTGTTAGAGTTTTCCCTAGGTTTGTATCCATTCCTCCGTGTGATTCAAGTAAATGGGTAGAGTTTTGTTTATCTGAGTTGTTGCTATACAAGCCTTTTCGTAACATTGAAAGAGACATTGGTCATGATAATGATACTATAGTACAAAACTGGGAATCACTCAATTATAATCCTTGGCATGTTCAAAGAGTAGCACCTATGGAAGATGATGATCCTAGCAGTACTTCTAAAGTGGAAGATAATGAAGTTGTTCAAGAAAATACCATAGAGCATGAATGGGAAATCATCTCCAGACTACATCGTGGTCAACATATGCAAGTTTCTGAGATAGATATGTTAGGAAGAAGAGATGTTGATAGAAATACAAACTGGTGTAGTGAATATCAAGGTGAAGATCATACTGCTATAGCAATCAACTTCATAGGAGAAATGAAGAAACATGGATGTCTCATGTATGATGACATCCCATAGTGCATCAACTTAACAAGCCTCAGTGAGAAGCAACAGAAGGCAATTGATATTATTATGACACACTACCACAGAAATCAGGTCGGGATGCCTTTGTTTATGATAATTCAAGGAACAACAGGAACAGGAAAGTCTTATCTGATTGGTGCCATCAGTCAAATTCTTCACACTGCAACTTTGCCAAGTACTTCTCTACTTCTATTACTTGCACCAATTGGAGTTGCGACATTCAATATAGGAGCTTCTACAATTCATTCAAAGTTGAGAATACCAATTAGAGATTTTTCTCAGCTAGAGGGGACACAACTCACAAGTTTTCAAGAAGAGATGGCCCATATCAGGTATATTTTGATTGATGAAATGAGCTTCATTGGTCAAAACTTGCTGGAAAATATAAATTCTCGACTCAGGCAAGCCTTCCCGCAAAGTGCTAACATAAGCTTTGCAGGTATACTTTCATTTTATTTTTTATGACGCTATTTTTGTGCTATAATATTTATTATTATAACTCATCTATAAATACAATCATGTAATTTTCATAGATAGTCTTCTAATCATTTCTCTTACTTTATTTTAGGTATATCTATTATTTTGGTTGGTGATCTTGGTTAGTTACCTCCAATGAATGACAAACCGGCATATGCTAGCAATAGGTGGGAAAATTAACTTTGGCAAGAATTCAAAATAGTGGTTACATTAGATAAAATATTTAGGCAAGATGGAGAAAACATTCACCAAAAAAGATTTTGTCAACTTCTCACAAATGTGAGAGATGCGAGTCCAAACTTGGATGATTAGAACTTTCTTATGATGAGAATCCCTATGAGGTTAGATGTTGCAACCAATGATGATTTTGACAAGATAGTGCATTTGTTCTCTACAAATGCCAATGTTTGTAACCATAACTTGAGGATGTTGTATTTTTTGAGGCAACCTGTTGCATGTAGCCTTGCAACTAAGTCAAGGAACGGTAATACAATTGAAGATTGCTCGAATGAAGAACTTGATCTAGAGTTATTGTTTAGTAAGGATTCAAGGATCATATTAACTACAAATCTATGGATTGAAGCTAGTCTTGTCAATGGATCCTTGGGATATATCTGAAATATTGTGTACAAACCAGGAACTGCCCCACCTGAATCACCTACTTATGTTACAGTTGAATTTGATAATTATTCTAGATTACCATATGATGACCATCATCCAAGAATAGTTCCAATATCACCAGTCTAGAGGGGTAGAACCTTTCAGTTACCATTAAGGTTGGCATGGGCATTGACAATTCATAAATCTCAGGGACTAACTCTTTCGAGAGCCACAGTTGATATAGGCCCAAGAGAAAGAGCAGGATTGACATTTGTAGCTGTATCTCATGTAAAGTCTCTAGAAGGCTTGAGAATCATGTCACCTTTCACATATGACCGCTATGAAAAAATGAAGATTGGGAAACAACTTTCCAATAGGAAAGCAGAAGAAATTAGACTCAAGTGTCTTGAAAATCAATGATGTACTGTAATGTTGTATTGCTATTAAATATTACATTGTTTATTAATCACCTATTTTGTGTCATTATTGTTCAGAATTATCCTTATGCGTTGAATTAGTGTATCATATTTCAAATTCATGTTCTCTTTTGTTTAAATATGTATCGTTAATATAATTTATATCATGTTTGCGAACCCAACTTCTTCTTAATTTGAATATAAAAAAAATCCACAAAATCATATATACTATTCCACTATAGCTAGCATCTAGAGTTTGAAATGGTAATGCAAAATGGTTATTCTGATTAATTATATATACTGATGTTTGTTTAAAACTTTACAGGATACCATTCCACCTATGGCTGCCTCTGATAGAGACTCCAACATCATGGTTACAAGCCCCTTTGCTTCGGTGGGCTCAAACCATATTTTTTAGAGTGAATTTGACAAGTGTACATGAATCATTCAAGAGTCATGTGTAACTATAATCGAAGCTATGGAGAACGTAGCATTATCAGTTGACTATGTTGACGAACTGGATATAAAGCAGATGGAAGATGTTTCAAAAGTTTTACATGAGACATCTGCAAAAGTGGATGCGTTTCCATCAATGATGAAAGAAGTATATCATGATCATTGTACAAATAAAGGTCACCATACCAACTTTATTGTTGAAGAATATGTGATGTACTTGCATCATTACGGAGAAATGTTATTGATTTAGATCATTCTTATCTTATCTTTCATACTTCTTAAATATCTAATGGTTGTAGTGGGTCTTCTATTTCCCCTTTCATCTTTGTTTGTAAGTTTCATGAACAAGATAGTGAATATATATTTTTTCTACTCCCATGATGGTTACCCCTATACTTTCCAACATTTTGCAACATGTTTTGTTCATCTCTGCATTTCTAATATTTATTTGTTCAATGAATGTACCGATTAAATGTGAGGAAATAAATATATAGGACATCTGATTCATTACTATTTCTAACCTAACCCCAAACAATGTTCAACAAGTATACCAATACCTTTAACTATATTAAATAAACTATTAAAAGTTAATCTTCAATGGAAACTAAATACTATTTTTTTATTTTAACCCTAATACTAATCCAAACTTAACATTGTGCATGACATCATTAACCCATGATTAACCCTCATGAAATAACTAAATATAATACTAATCATAACTTAATCATAACCCTAACCCTAACTGTAATGTACTCTTACTTCAAGCATAAATCGTAATGTTAAATATCATATTAGCTTGAATTCTCGCCCTATCGATAACCCTAACCCTGCCACTAACTCTTACTCGAATCCTACGTCATGACATAAAATGACCTACTAAATCCTAACCCTTATCCGATGTCAACTTATTATAATAATTTATCATTTTAAAATATAATAAACCCTAACCCTTATCCAATGTCAACTTATTATAATAATTTATCATTTTAAAATACAAAAACTAATTTTTTATTTTAGCCCTAATAGTAATCCTAACTTAACATTGTGCATCACATCATTAACCCATGATTAACCCTCGTGAAATAACTAAATGTAAAACTAATCATAACTCTGATCGTAACCCTAACCCTAACTATAACGTACTCTTACTTCAAGCATAAATCGTAATGTTAAATATCTTATTAACCTGAATTCTCCCCCTATCGATAACCGTAACCCTACCACTAACTCTTACTTGAACCCTAAGTCATAACATAAAATGACCTACTAAACCCTAACACTATGCATCACATCATTAACCCATGATTAACCCTCATGAAATAACTAAATATAATACTATTTATAACTCTAATCGTAACCCTAACCCTACATGTAACATACTCTTACTTTCTTGCATAAATCATAACGTTGCATATCCTATTAACATGAACTCTCACTGTATCGATAACCGTAACCCTGCCACTAACTCTTCTACGAACCCTACGTCATAACATAAAATGACCTACTAAACCCTAACCCTTACCTGGTTTCAAATAAATTTAATAATTTATTATTTATAACTATATATATATGTAAACATTATAATTCCTAAAATGTAACCCTAATCCTATTCCCTTGCCCTAATGTTAAACCTTAATGTTACACTTAACACTAACCCTAATCATAATTGTAACCCTAATCCTATTCCCTTATCCTAATCTTAAACCTTAATGTTACACTAAATATGATAGTAATCATAATTCTAAACCTAACATCATATCCCTAACCGCATCACTAATCTCACCCTATCCCTAACCCTAACCCTAATTACAACTCTTACCCAAACCCTAACCCTAATTACAACCCTAATACTAATCGAAACATAACACTGTGCATCACATCATTAACCCACGATTAACCCTCATGAAATAACTAAATATAATAGTAATCATAACTCTAATCATAACCCTAACCCTAGAACTGTAACGTACTTTTACTTTTTTGCATAAATCATAACGTTACATATCTTATTAACATGAACTAGCACCGTATTGATAACTCTAACCCTACCACTAACCCTAATCCTATTCCCTTACCCTAATCTAAAACCTTAATGTTACACTAAATATGATAGTAATCATAATTGTAACCCTAATCCTATTCCCTTATCCTAATCTTAAACCTTAATGTTACACTAAATATGATAGTAATCATAATTCTAAACCTAACATCATATCCCTAACCACATCATTAATCTCACCCTATCCCTAACCCTAACCCTAATTATAACTCTTACCGTAACCCTACCACTAACTCTTCTGCGAACCCTATGTCATAACATAAAATGACCTACTAAACCCTAACTCTTACCCAGTTTCAAATAAATTTAATAATTTATTATTTATAACTATATATATACGTAAACATTATAATTCCTAAAATGTAACCCTAATCCTATTCCCTTACCCTAATGTTAAACCTTAATGTTACACTTACCACTAACCCTAATCATAATTGTAACCCTAATCCTATTCCCTTATCCTAATCTTAAACCTTAATGTTACACTAAATATGATAGTAATCATAATTCTAAACCTAACATCATATCCCTAACCACATCACTAATCTCACCCTATCCCTAACCCTAACCCTAATTACAACTCTTACCCAAACCCTAACCCTAATTACAACCCTAATACTAATCAAAACATAACACTGCGCATCACATCATTAACCCACGATTAACCCTCATTAAATAACTAAATATAATAGTAATCATAACTCTAATCGTAACCCTAGCCCTAGAACTGTAACGTACTTTTTACTTTTTTGCATAAATCATAACGTTACATATCCTATTAACATGAACTATCACTGTATCGATAACTCTAACCCTACCACTAACCCTAATCCTATTCCCTTACCCTAATCTAAAACCTTAATGTTACACTAAATATGATAGTAATCATAATTTAAACCCTAATCCTATTCCCTTATCCTAATCTTAAACCTTAATGTTAAACTAAATATGATAGTAATCATAATTCTAAACCTAACATCATATCCCTAACCACATCATTAATCTCACCCTATCCCTAACCCTAACCCTAATTACAACTCTTACCCGAACCCTAGCCCTAATTACAACCCTAATACTAATCGAAACATAACAATGTGCATCACATCATTAACCCACGATTAACCCTCATGAAATAACTAAATATAATAGTAATCATAAGTCTAATCGTAACCCTAACCCTAACTGTAACGTACTTTTACTTTTTTGCATAAATCATAATGTTACATATCCTATTAACATGAACTATCACTGTATTGATAACCCTAACCCTACCACTAACTTTTACGCGAACCCTACGTCATAACATAAAATGACCTACTAAACCCTAACTCTTACCCCATTTCAAATCATTTTAATAATTTATTATTTATAACTATTTGTTTTCATATAAACATTACAATTCCTAAAATGTAACTCTAATCCTATTCCCTTACCCTAATCTAAAACCTTAATGCTACACAAAATATGATAGTAATCATAATTGTAACCCTAATCCTATTCCCTTATCCTAATCTTAAACCTTAATGTTACACTAAATATGATAGTAATCATAATTCTAAACCTAACATCATATCCCTAACCACATCATTAATCTCACCCTATCCCTAACCCTAACCCTAATTACAACTCTTACCCGAACCCTAACCCTATTAACATGAACTATCACCGTATCGATAACCCTAACCCTACCACTAACTCTTACGCGAACCCTACGTCATAACATAAAAAGACCTACTAAACCCTAACTCTTACCCCATTTCAAATCATTTTAATAATTTATTATTTATAACTATATATATAGATAAACATTACAATTCCTAAAATCTAACCCTAATCCTATTCCCTTACCCTAATCTAAAACCTTAATGTTACACTAACTCTCACCCTATCCCTAACCCTCACTCTCACCCTATCCCTAACCGTAACCCTAAGCCTAACTCGAACCCTGACTCATACCATAAAATATCTTACTAACCTTAACTCTCACCCTATATGTAACCCTAACCGTAACTCTTACCCGAACCATAAGTCATAACATTAAATGTCCTACTAACCCTAACTCTTACCCAGTTTCAAATAATTTTAATAATTTCTAATTTAGAACTATATATATACTATAATTTTTTTACAACATTAAACCTAATTATTATTATTATTATTATTATTATTATTATTATTATTATATACACACACACACACACACACACACACATTACAATTCCTAAAATCTAACCCTAATCCTATTCCCTTACCCTAATCTAAAACCTTAATGTTAGACTAACTCTAACCCTATCCCTAACCCTCACTCTCACCATATCCCTAACCCTAAGCCTAACTCGAACCCTGACTCATACCATAAAATATCTTACTAACCCTAACTCTCACCCTATATGTAATCCTAACCGTAACTCTTACCCGGTTTCAAATAATTTTAATAATTTATAATTTAGAACTATATATATACAAATTTTTTTTACAACATTAAACCTAATTTTATATATATATATATATATATATATATATATATATATATATATATATATATATATATATATATATATATATATATATATATATATATATATATATATATATATATATATATATATATATATATATATATATATATATATATATATATATATATATATATATATATATATATATTACGCTGAGAGTAATCCTTCTCGAGGTGCCTATTTTCTTTAAATTGCAAGCTGCAATAGGTGCCTCAGAATGATTACTCTCGGTGTAATATATATATATATATATATATATATATATATATATATATATATATATATATATATATATATATATATATATATATATATATATATATATATATATATATATATATATATATATATATATATATATATATATATATATATATATATATATATATATATATATATATATATATATAGATATATATATATATATATAAGCAAGCTAGTTTTTAGTTGACACACACACACACACACACACACACACACACACACATATATATATATTTATAAGCTAGTTTTTAGTTGACACACACACACACACACACACACACACACATATATATATATATAGACGACGACGATGATAGACTCCAAGCTAAAACAACATTTTGTTCTATATGCTCTATTTCTCATATCAAGTCTTTGTAATAGCAGCTATAGAATCCATTTACAACATGTGTGGATGCGACTTTTTCTTTTCACTAGAAACAAAACAAATTGGCAAACCTGTTCCCTTGGTTAAGGAACACCAAATCATCATCCACCATGTCGGCCATTTTCAAATTGCTCAAGCTCTAAATTGACTTGTTTACATCGAATTCTTCATAATCCCTTCAAAATGACTGGTTTCAACTAACATAATAAACCAGAATAACACAGTCAATTAACTGTCAAAAAAAGTTCATTGGAGCTTCCACATTTTGCATGGGTGTCTACCAGCACATATCCAATTATAGTACACCTTCAGCAAAAGTTCTATTTTTTGTAATCCACGTTTCAAATTGCAATACAATTGAGAAAATAATATTATACAAAATCTTTTAATATTCTAGACACTTATGGACCATTTTAATCTATCGATAATTTGAGATTAAGATAATTAATTGAAATTTACATGGAAGGCATTCTTATTTCAACTTGGCCAAGCTAAGATGGACAATCAACAAGTCATATCATGTGTATACATATGCAAGAGGACTAAATTGAGTTGAACCATCAAATTTTCATTCATTTTCATGAGAGATGGGTTCTTTTGAACCACTACTTGTGAAACATGGGTTAATGAGTTTGACTAAAAACTACATAGTTGAATAACAATATCACAAAATCTAGAGCATCTATATGAGATTTGGATTCTTATAGGACTCTACTCCTTGTACCCAATTTGCATCTATTTTAAAACATAGGGATGGAGAAGGAGACAAAAAAAAGAACTCTCTCTCTCTCTCTCTCTCTCTCTCTCTCTCTCTCTCTCTCTCTCTCTCTCCTTTGATCTTTCCATCTCTATATATGTATCTCTCTCTATCTTTCTCACTATCTCTATCTCCTTTATTTCCTTCCATTTTTATCTCTCTTTCTCCATCTCCCTCCCTAAATATTGAATCATCTCTCCCTCTTTCCCTTTTCTTATGTCTCTATCACTCTCTACCTCTATCTCTCACTCTTCTTATCTCTGCCCCCCACTCTACCTACATATCTCCCTTTGTCTACCCCTCATCTCCATCATCTTTGTCTATTTCTCCCTCCCTTCTTATCCCCTTATATATCTCTCTTTCTCCCTTTTCCCTCCCATATCTCTATCTCTCTCTCTCCATCTATTTTTCCTCATCCTCCTCTTTCATTCTATCTTCATCTCTACCTCTATCTTCCTATCCCACTTTATCTATAAACATGTCTCACCCTCTCTATCCATCCATTTCTCCCTCTGTTCCTCTTTCTAGACCTATGTCTCTATCTCTCCATGTTTCATCTTTTTTCTCTTCCTATATATGAATCTTATTATATCTCCATATCTCTCTACCTCTATATATTTATCTCTTTTATCTCTATTCACCCCTCTCTTTCCACTCTTTATATGTCCATATGCTTCTCTACTTCTCCATCTTTGTATTCTCTCTCTCTCTCTCTCTCTCTCTCACACACACACACACACACAACATGAGACTCTTGTAATGGAGCTTGATTATCTTCTCAATTTGAAGATTATTTTTTTGTTATGTTTGGGGCCCTATAACTGAATGCATAGTTGATTTGATGTTATCGATTATCCATCAATACCTTTGTTACACAAATAATATCATTTTATTAAGACCTGGAAATTGACATCATATACTATACAAATGTATGCAAGAAATAATAAATCATCTTCCATACCTCTTCGGTGTACCCATTGCATACTGAGATGCAATTGCTAGTTGTTATTATTCTATCTTACACATATTCTAATTTGATATAGATTAATTATGATATAAAAATTTTTTAAAAAAAAAAACCTAAAAAATTAATTTTACCATACAATTTAATTTATCAAAAGTACTTTATCATATAATTTATTTTCAAGACCATAAATATTTATAGGACATGCCAAAATTTAATGTGGAAGAAAATATTTTCACAATATTCTCTTAAGATAACTCTTAAATACCATAATCACATCCTCTAGAGCAAAGTTTTAAAAGCTCTTTTAAAAAACTCTCTATTCCACTAAATATGGTTCTTGTAATAAGATACTTTGTAAATATTGTTAAGATCCAAGTACTCCTTAATCCAACATTGAGGAATCATTGAATGGTTACATCATTCTCCCTTCTTAAATTAAAAGGAGTTTGAACCTCCTAGTTCATAAATATTGAAATACATTAACAATAGAATAAGGGCACATACTTATGAGTAATCTACTTCAAAGTATTTCCTAGGATTCTTTAGCACAATCTAAACCACCACCAAAATTTTAAACTTGTATTTGTCTAGAGTCAGAAGCCTAATGTTGATTCTACCATTTAGTTCGACTAATAAAGCTACCTGTGAAGTCCCTAATATGGAACAAATAAATAATCACTAACAATCACCAATAGACTTGAAATTCTTCCCCTTTCTCTAGTCATGCTTTACATCCCTCCTCTCAAACTAGCTAAGGTTATCACTTTTGACTTAACTCTAGATCACATTCTCCAAAGATCTTTGATAATCATTCTTATTCTCTAGCAACTCACTATCCCATTGAGAACAAAGGTTGTAGTCAACTAAAATTTCAACACTTATTTCTTGAGGCATATATGTAATCTTGTAAGTTGAAGCTTGTTGCAGTTCTACATCAATTTTATATTGTATCTCATTCTTCAAATTATCTACTTGTTTTTCTCCTAGATTTGCCTTCAACACCCTTGTTGCTTAAGCTATAATCTTGTTTTTCTCCTAGATTTGTCTTCAACACCCTTATTGCTTAAGCTATAATCTTGTTTTTCTCAAAGCTCAATTATGGCTTCTAATAGAAGAGACAAAGTTGCATCTTCAAACACGTCTTCATCTTTACATGGTTTTAAGAGTATTTGTCTTCCTTCATGTTAAGCCTCATAAGTATTCTCTCTATCTTGATAGAATACATTCTGGTCATATTGTCAAGGACTAACCAACAATAAATGGCATATATTCATCAATACCACATCACAATGTACAACATCCACATATGGACCAATGTTGAAGGAAATAATGAAAGATTTATCTACAAGTAAATTATGTCTCTTTATCATGTCCCCTTTCCAAAAATAGTCATTTACTAAAAGTAGTAAGCCCAACTTGGAATAGTAAATCAACATCATTTGGGAGTTCAAAAAATATTGTCAAATTCAACATCTTGGAGTAAGCTATGAATTATTTTCCTTACAAAAGATATTTAAATGTTTTCCCTTTTTTTGTGTAGGGTTGTGGAAGCTTTACATGACATACTTGTTGGCCTTTAGTGGTATTTGGTAGTTTGGTTAAGTGGGCACTTCATTTGGAGTTTAGAAGTTTGGAGGCACTCAGAAAAAGTAGCTACATACAAGATTCCTCTCCTTGTGCGTGGGATTTGGGGGCACAGATTGGGTGTTTGAAAGTAGTTTACTTATGCATGGTTTTGGCTCCAAGTTTCATTATACACTTTGTTGATCGCTAACCAATCTTTCATTGTTCGTCAGTGGTTATAAAACTAGTGATGAAGGATATTTTTTAATGAGATGTTCAAGATTTATAGGGGATCTAAGGATGAGATCCAAAGGATTACTGGAGTTTAATCTCATTATGATATTATCAATGTGCAAATCATAATAGATTCCTTTCAATTTAATTATGATTTGTGTGTATGATAGTCTAAATAAATTGAGTGTGATTTTGGTTTTCTAAGTGTGTTGAGTATTGAAAAAGTTCATGGTAACCTTGAGGCCATGCCTTTTCTACATTTCACTTATATTTTATATTTATTTGTCAAATAAGCCACTTTGGTTGAGTTTATGTAAGTTTTCCCAAAAGTTGTGGCAGATAGCAGTTTCTTTTTTTCTTCAATTTCCTCTCAAATTTGTATGAAGCTACAATGGTTGTAACATTGTTGTTTGCAACACTTTATGATGACAAATATAATTTTTTCATTATTTAAATTTGTAATTTACATTTTATATATGTATGTATGTATGTATGTATGTGTGTGTGTGTGTGTGTGTATATACACACATGTATGTGTGTGTGCAATTTTATGATTGTTTAACACCCTCCTTAGTGTGTTTTCATTATAATTTGCATACTAGGACTTCATAATTACACTTAATTTATACCTAAATTCAAATATGGGTCATTTATCCCTTCAATCTTGTTTAAAATTGAGGTAAGCCCTTATTTATAAGTGTGCTCCTCTATTTCTTCTCCAATCAAATAATTCATTTCATTTTGTTAGAATTTAATCTTTTTCTTGATGTAAATATGTAATTAAAGGATAAACCAAGGTATCGTATTTTGTATTTTTCCTCTAGTCCAAGTAGGAGGACATGTCACTTTTTTGTAATTCTTTTAATAAGGAAATTAGATATTTCTCCTTAAGAGGAATCTCACATTTGTCACACACACAATATGAATGTGGCATTCATTTGAGATGGGAGTTACATGCAAACTCTTCCACTCATCTCTACTTAAGAGATGCCTCTCACACACTTGCTTCATAATATTCTCTTTCAATAATCTTCTCTATTCTCTCATTCTTGCTCTCCATATTGTAATGAGCTTTGTGCTCCATTTCTTTCTCCCTCCTTAGGCTTTGAGCCTCATTCATATAATTCACAAGGGGTTTTCTTTTCTTTCACCTTTCAAAATGTCTTGGTTCACTGTTTGGACTCTTGGAGCACTTTTGTGATCTTTTGGCTTGATTCTTCAGAGCATTTCCTCTCTCTCTCTCTCTCTCTCTCTCTCTCTCTCTCTCTCTCTCTTGGTGATCTCGGTAAATTCCTTTCATGCACTCACACTTGGGTTCTTTCCTTTTGCTCTACTATTTTTTGTTATTTATAACATGGTATCAGAGAAGGTTTAACTCTTGTTTGTTGAGTGTTTCATGTAGGTAAATTTGAAGGATATTTTGATTGTGAAGGAGAAAACATTTTTTTTGTTTTCTAACCATTGTTTCGCATGTTTTTCTTTATTATTTTCTTGCAATCTAACATCTTAGTTTTTTTCTTAGTTATGGATGGCTTGCCACCATATATAAGTCTATTCATCTCATTTCAAGTTTTATTTAATCTAACATACCCTCTGTTGGGCAAACCGCAAGGGATTTATAGTTTGCATGTTATATATTTCTTCATTAAATCGATATTTAAATTTATTTCTAACGGTTCTTGCAGGATTTGAAATTATTGCTCATATATAATATTTTTTTTGTAGTTTGTATTGTATTATCTCTATTTTTACCTCTACAGGCATATTCACCAGTGTTTATATTAGTGTTGCAGGTTTTCTAAATTTAATAAGTTTCTATTTAATAAATTTTCTTGTATTCCTCTTTCTATTTAATCTGTTCTCACCATTATATCTGTTATTTTCTTGGTTTATCTATATCTGCATATAACAAAAGTAGAATCTATGATATAATATTAAGGCTTCTGCCTTTTCGTAATTCCCAGCATGGATATATTTGCTTGCAACTGCAGCAAGGGTTGCAGGCTTCTGGTCTTCTTTTTTCCTTTTTTTGGCAGTAGCACCTCCCTTCTACGAGAGGAAAGACCTGAATAGGGGCAAGTTCATGTCGTATATCATCCTTCTTAGCAATCAACTCGCTGAAAACTTGGGAACACGGGCAATAATTGATCAGAGATTTTGTAGGAGAAAAGCTTCTTGCACGAGCAATGATCTTCACTTTTGACTGTCTTTTTGGCTTAAGGAAAAAAAACATTGATTGCATTCCATAACTGCTCATTGCAAAGATTCCTCCCACTTAAATATTTATATGTTTTTTTGCAGTCCTCCCATCCCAGCATTTTAGATATTGTTGTAGTTTGCATTTGATTATAACGTTTTAGCTTATTTTAGCATTTAGATGTTTCTTATAACATTTCTAAGATCTCTCTAATGTTTCTTTCATATTCATTCATAATGTTTCTTATTGATCTTTGAAATTTGAGTCAAGATACTTATGAGCTAGATCGAGGGACTTTGCATTCAGGAAACCTGGTGAAACTCTGTTTTATTTGTATTTCAAAGTTTCTTATTGTATTTGGAAAGGTTAAGAATGTTTCTTCTCCTATTCGGAGCATCAGACTTAGCAAAGCTGGTGGTTGTTTTTCTGATTAGTGATTTTGACCTCAAAATTATTTGTTCGTTTGCCTTTAATTAGCAATTTGTTTTTCAATATTCAGATATCAGATATCAACGTTTTCATTTTCAATATTTAGATATATCTGACCATTCTTAATGTTCCTTTCTTTATTACTGTCTTTCATTATTACTGTCTCAGATTATTCTTTCTAACATTCTGTAGGTTATCATTTCTTTTTTACAGAGTTTCATTTATTATTACGTCTTCTTATTATATAACTTTGTTTGATTTCTACAAGGTGATTAGCAATCCTTCCTCAAATTTTAGATTCCCTTTTATTCAGAAAATTTTATTCAAATTTCTTATCAATCCATAATTTTAAATGTCACTTTATCTATTTCTTAGTTTAAAACTTAATTCTATTATTCAAGTTTTACAATTTTATTATAGTATTTGCTCTAACATTTTTTGTTTATATCATTTTGTGTAAACAAATCAAATGTAGTTGTTTAACATTGTTCAATTTATCTATTTATTCGATATTTCACTCTTAACATTTTCCTTTATCAATTCTTGCTCCTTGTTTTTAAGCATTTAATAAAATTTTAAAATTTTCTTAAAATCTCATTCTCATAATTGTAACTTTGTTATCATTATCTTGCTATTTTCATCATGTCTAATCTAATTTCAGAAATTAAACTAACTAGCTCTAACTATCATCAATGGAAGACACATGTTTCTTTCCTCTTCCTCTTTAAACATTTGCTTGAAGTTGCCACAGATGCGACTCGTGAACCAACCACCTCTGCTACTCAAACTGCCAAAGATGCTTGGCAAGTTAATAATGATGAAGCACTCGGTCTAATTGAACTCTCCATCAGTCCTGATCTCTATGTATTGATTGGACATTGCACCAAAGCTCACGTAGCATGGGACATCTTGAAGAAAACCTATGACAGCTCCTCTGAATCACGTAAGATTTAGCTCCAAGACAACTTGGAAGACCTAAGGTATATAAATTTTAAATCAATGAATAAATTTTTACTCAAGTTTGATGCTATTAGAACTCAGTTAAATGGTTTAAATGTTACTCTTACAACTATTAGATTAATTACTACAATTCTTAAGAAATGTCTCCCTAAAGAGTTTCAACAATTTATCACTAACATCCACTCTCAACTTGCTATTTCTAGTTTAGCTCCTCTTTTAACTTATCCTATTTTTCAAAATTTGTTACATCAAGAGGAGGCTAAATTATTGCAATTTGGTGCTATTAAATTTGTTGAACATGCATTTGTATCTAAAACTCAAAATCCAAATAATAACTCATATACTAATAATCATAACAATAATTATTCCAATAACAACAATAATTATCGTAACAATAATCATCATAATAATGGTTATTCAAATAATCATAATAATGGTTATCATAACAATTATAATAGACCCCATTGTAATTATTGTGGGAAAGTTGGTCATGTGATCAATAATTGTTTTAAGAAACTTAAACATGAAAAGTCATCTCCTCCTAATAATGAAACCTATCATAATAATAACACTTGTCATGCTTTTACTATTCGTTATGGGATGTCTACTTCTCATTTTGATGATAATACTATTTGGGATGAATATCATGATGATGGATATTCTTGGAATAACCCTCTTGATTACTATCTTCCTACTCAAAGTGATTATATGCTCTCTCCTTATGATGCAATGGAATTTGATGATCCTTGCTCTCATGTTGATGATATGTTTGACCAAGAAGAAGAAATTATATCTAACTTTCTTAATGTTACTTTGCAAGATATGTTTATTACTCAAGATGAAATTCATGATGATAGTACTAATCCTATGATTTTTGTGGAGGATAATGATATTACTAGTGATGCTTATACTAGCTCTACTCCTCTTGATGCTTCATATTATGATGAATACATTACAGATTTTTTTTTTGCAACTGAAGATTGCATTTCTAATTCTATGACCGATGATTCACAATATGATTTTTCTTTCCAAAGTGTTACTGATTCAGCACTAGGAGATCTCAATGATGGGCGCTCTACTAGTGGTTCTTGCTTTATTGCGGGCTTAGGTCTTGATTATGCTCCACCTTTATTTTCTACTGGAAATGAATATATAGAATGCATAAATGTATCTCAAGAATCTCAATGGTCTCTTAAAGATTTGGGCTCCCCTCAACATGCTATTCACTTTGCCAAAAGTCATATGTACCATTCAAGCTCCAAAGCACAAGTTGAAGAAATGCAAGATAATCAAGCCAATGACAACCTAGTGAAGACTCTTTCAAAAGAACATCTCAAAATCATTGTAAACATTTGGGTTTGATACCTATTGATGTAATCACCCCAAGTAAAGATTAAAGGGGGGTGTTAGAATTTAATCTTTCCTTGGTGTAAATATGTAATTAAAGGATAAACCAAGGTATCCTATTTTGTATTTGTCCTCTAGTCCAAGTAGGAGGACATGTCACTTTTTTGTAATTCCTTTAATAAAGAAATTAGATATTCCTCCTTAAGAGGAATCTCACATTTGTCACAAAACAATATGAATGTGGCATTCATTTAAGATGGGAGTTACATGAAAACTCTTCCACTCATCTCTACTTAAGAGATGTCTCTCACACACTTGCTTCATAATCTTCTCTTTCAATAATCTTCTCTATTCTCTCATTCTTTCTCTCCATATTGTAATGAGCATTGTGCTCCATTTCTTTCTCCCTCCTTAGGCTTTGAGCCTCATTCATATAATTCACAAGGGGTTTTCTTTGCTTTCCCCTTTCAAAATCTCTTGGCTCATTGTTTAGACTCTTGGAGCACTTTTGTGATCTTTTGGCTTGATTCTTCGGAGCATTTCCTCTCTCTCTCTCTCTCTCTCTCTCTTGGTGATCTTGGTAAATTCCTTTCATGCACTCACACTTGGGTTCTTTCCTTTTTCTCTACTATTTTTTGTTATTTCTAACTCATTTCCTAGGCCCTATGTTACCATTTGTGGCCTTGATATTCTATCTTGACCTCCAAACTGACTATCTGATCTTTTCATGTGTACATTAAGTGTTTAGAACATAGTTTCAATTTGGGCTTGAAATAGGAATGACTCAGTTGATCTATTTCTGGGTATAGAATAACTCATTCATTCTATACCCTACATTTTAAGCCCAAATTTAAATTGGGTCCCTATCTTAGTGAATTAATGGAGGATTAAGATCTATAGTCGACCCTCTTGATTTTATCTCCTAATTTTGTAAAAAAGCAAGCCTCACACTTGATTTTGATAAGATTAAAGCAATTGAAAGGTTAGGGCCCCAATTTGAAGACATCCCATGAAATGAGGACTTGTAGATCAAGGCTACATCAATCTTATTTCAAAAATTTAAACCATTTTCAACACCATGATGGAGCTACAAAAGGATTATGATGATGACTAGGAGATCATCGACTATTGATTAGCTTGTATCCTTCCTATTTGGATTTGGGTATGGTTTCTTATTATCTTTAAATCTACATGCTTGTGCCTCAAATCTATATTTTTTACATGCTTTCAATCACACATTTATTAAATTTTCATATAAGGTTTACTCTATCACATTAGGGTAAATCTTTACATTGCATTTATGCACTTTAGCTTATAGCAATTTAGACATACTTTAGATTCACGAGTACTACACACATTATCTCTATTATATTGGCTATTCATGAAGTTGGAAATTACCAAAATGGGGTTTGACCGAGGAAAACCCCTAAATAGCCACCCACACACAAATTTATTAGATTTGTGATGGGGAGGCTAGGATAGACTAGCTAGTCTATGCTCTGATCCTTACCCAAGGACCCAAGCGTACTACTAACACCTATGAATGGTCTATAGGATACCTTACTCATCCAAGGACCCCCTAACCTACCTAACCTATCCACCAAGTTTAACTACTTCTTCTTGCATCATTCCAAGCTTTAGTTTCTAGCTTCACCCCTTACATAGGCTCATAAGGGTCTTCTAGGGTTCAATTCCCTTCCCAAGCTCTAATAGAGGATTTGGTGAGTTCAAAGGTGTTTTTGGGACATTTGACACATCTATAATTCATTAGCAAGGTAGGTTCATCACCCGATTGTAGGGTTCCTTTGCAATTTAGGGCTACAAGGAAGTGCCCAATTAGGCCTCCTTCCAGTTTTGTAGGAATTTTACCTTCTTTCCCTCAAGGATTCAAACCTTATGTTATAAATAAAATCCATTCTATATGACCAACTCTCAATGATTTTTGGGGTCTCAAACTACCAACAGGTCGTACAACACCTGATCCAAAATTGAGGGTTTTAAGGGCTATTTGGGTCTTTCAGGGTCACAGTGTTTGAAGTCTTCAATAGCATCACTCTTGGATGGTTCAAGAACTATCCTCCACAAAAAAAAACCTTCATATATGTGTCTTGCATCCCTCCAAAGGGAATGCCTTGAAACTCATTCCTCTGTTCACAAGAGTTCCTTCTCTGCTGACTGCTCCTAGCCGGGCACTGCCAAGCTCGCCTAGGGCATAGTCAAACAATTGTGCACTTGCACTCCAGGGCCCTACTACCATAATAATACAAGTTAGGGTCTATGCTTTTAGAATCCAAGGTCCCATGGTGTGGCCACAATGGAAACAAAAGCTACAGCCCTATAAACTCATGGCTCTCCAAATTGGCAGAGCACTGTGTAAATGAAAAGAACTGAAACAAATGCACAAAAAACCTTAAAGAACCTAATCTAATGCACACACATGAGAGATAAAAACAAATAAATAATCACTCTTGCAAGGATTCACTCAAAACTTCATCTATTCACATGAAATCAGTCTAAAACAGTGACTGTTCTTCTTCAAGCAGCATTCAGACTGGTGTTTCCGTACTACCACCGTACAATAACATTGCCAACCCTTCAATTAGGGTTCCTCAGGTCTTAAATACCTATATCCTAATTATGTGTGTGGTGTTAGGGCTTATTATCCACTTAGGCTATGTTAGGCTATTGCAAAGAAAGAGTTGCTTAGCAACTTTTGAAAAGTTGCTGACAACTTTTGAGCAACTTTTTGTTGCTCAAGCACCTTGTGCTTTCCTACTCCAATGATCACTATGAAGCCCTCCCAAAGCACACACATGTGCTCAAACATCAACCAAACACCCATACCCAATTTTCTACTATCATATTAGGTTAATGACCTTAGGATGACATCATGCCCTGAGTCATTGTGCCATTTACATTGATAACCAACTGAACTACTAGGACCTCACCTAGGCCTAGGCACACACACATGAGCTAAAGCTCTTATTTTATTACATACTTCACTTAGGAAGTTTCATCAGAACAAAATTGGATGGTGGGAGCCCTTGGAAGGGTGCTCCTGCACCAATTTGCAAGTGTAGAAGAGCCCATAAATAGTTGTCAGAACTTTTGTGGCATCCTGACAATGAGACAATTAGTCTACAACTTGTTCTGTCAGAAAACCCTAGGCATAGATTGTCTCATCCGATCTATACCTGGGTACATATCAACATGGTCATTGTGTACCCTTCAAAAAGTAATGAAATTCAGCCTATAGTCAAATACATGTCTCAGGATCTCAAAAAATCAGTTGCAACCAGTTTCAGGATTTCAACAATCAAGTATTCGTATCTAAGTCTCTATTTTTCCTATTTTGATTCTAGGTGCATTCAAAGACCTAATTTATTTATGCATTTATTTTAAGTTTGATTAGATCATTTCTTGTTTCATTTAGTCATTTACATACTAGTCTCTTCCATCCCTTATTTTATAATTCTAAGCAGTAAAGGTATAGAAACCCCAAGAGTGAAAATCTTGCATTAGCATCCCTCCCACTAGGCAGTTTTGATATAATTTGTCTTGAGGTAGTTTTGTATTCTAGTATGTGTCATGAATTGGGAAAACTAGGGTTTTAGGTGATTCCCTTTTCATACTTCACATTTTGGTAAACCCGATGTGAACATGCTTTGTACTTTTTATTTTGGTTGGTTAGATCTTGCATGTGTGTATTTTTCAATTCTAAAAAGAACAAAAATATTGTGATTTGGTGTTTAGATATAATTTATATGCATTTCATTATTTTTGAATAAGGTAAAAATAGGTTTTGAAGGGACCCCAAAACCCTTTACAATCCTAGGCTGAAAGATAAATGTAATGAAGATCCACAGAAACAACAGACCAACCGAAAGAAAAGGACCAGACACTGTAAGAGTATACAAAAGATAAATCATTACTAGCACTCATGATGAGACAGTCCAACCAAAAGGAGGGACACAAAGACCAAAAAAGCCAAAGAGCCAGTCCTAAATCCCCTTTTTATGAGATCAAAGGGTCATGTCAAAAGAAGAGGAGGATTTCTTTGAATTTTTTCCTTTGACAATAATCTAGCCATCTTCGACAATCACAGCCTTCTTCTGCCAGCAAATCAAATCCAAAGAAATAGCCCCCAGTAGAGGATCTGAAAAGCACCTAGCAAGAGGGGCAGTAGCATCATAACCAGTAGAAGAAATCATTCCAACAGGTGTGGAAGGAAAAATAAACTCAGGAATAGGGCTTGCTGGACTTCCAACAAGAGAAGCGAAAGAGCTAGAAACCACACCAGCAGGGCTAGCAGGAGCAACAACCACTGATCCACCAGCAGAGCTAGCAGGAACAACATGCACTGATCGACTAGCAGCGCTGGCAGGAACCATTGAAACACCAGCGGGAGAAGAAATGGAGACCTGCAAAGGCACAACAGGGCTGGCAGGAACTTCATCCACAGAGCCACCAACAGGGGACTTAGGAATATTTGAAATCAATGAAGGCTTAGGAGAGCTTTTGAGAACAATATAATGTTCAGTAGAGGCATCCTTCCAGCAAGATTTGGGGCCTAGCTTCGCTTTGAAAATAGAACCGCATTTTGAAGCATGATGACTAGTATTAAAACATTTTTTGCATCTAAAAGGGATACCCTCATAATCCAATTGTTGCAACCATGAGCCTTTAGATGATTGAATATTAATTTCAGTAGGAAGACCCTATGAAATATCAATATCTACCAGAATGCGGGCATAGGTAGAATGAAACATATTAGAAGTATTCTCATCAATAGTCAAAAACACCTCGAGGGCCTCCCCCACCTCCTCAAGGACAACATCTTGCCAAAGATGAAGAGGAAGATTGGGAAGCCTTACCCAAATTGGCATATTGTTGAAAAATTTAGAAGAAGGATCAAAATATGGGTGCCATGGTTTTAACATTAGCAGAAATTTATCCTCCTCCTAGAAAAGAAGTTTTCACATAAAATTTTATTTCTATCCTCAATACAATCAAATTTAGCAATGAAAAATCCTTTGGCTAAGGGGATGATATGAACATTATCTGAGAGTATTGGTTCCCATTTACAGGAGATCCAATCATGGAGTTGGGACAGCGATGGCCATAACCCTTGAAATTGACAGATAAGAGCTAGACCCGAGAGGATCTTAGAGCAGGACTCTAGCTCTCCAACAACAATAGCAAAGAGTTGGACGGAGAGGGCTCTAAAGGTAGAAATCGGCACAGAAGAAGGCACCCCGTGGGAGAAACCCCCAACCCACGGATGAGCTGATGAAACAAATTTTTCATAAGAATCCTTCACGCCACGAGTAGAGGCATCAACAAGCCTAGAGGAATTATGGACATTTGTGGGTACTAGAGACACACCCACATGAATAGGCCCCTGAATTGAAGTAGCAACAAAGACGTGGTCATCAGACACCAAATTTTGAAAAGTGTTTGGGTGGGAAGGAGGAGGCCCCTTCAAACCCAAACCCTCACCCGTCGGAGATGACAAGGGCACAGCCAGGGAAGGACTCACAATAGCAGGAACTAGGGGCAAAGCGTCTGCAGCCTGAGCAACCGAGCAACCAGCATTAGGCATTGCAGCAGTAGGCAGAGTGCTAGGACGCATAGTTGGCATGGGAGAAAAAGGTTTTTTGTTGTTATTACCCTTTTGAAGTAGGGCATCAACAACTAAGGAAGCCGAGCAACTCGCTGAAGGCTCAACAGGAGCCCTAGGAATAGAAGCCACAAGTAGAGAGCCAGGGTGCACAACACCTGTGGGAGATGACATTACGGGTCTAGATTAGGGTGGTATATGCATTTCATTGTTACATTTTATGCATTTAGTTTTAATTTTTGCATTCGTTGATAAAAAAGACATAAAAATTGCATATTGGTTTCATAGATCTAGCTCATCTTTGCACTGCATTTTCATGTTAAAAAAAATAAAAATTAAAAAATATTTTCTTTTCATTCATTTTTATGTGCATTTAGATTATTTCCTTTTATGGTTTATTTCATTGCATTAGGTTATTACATTACAAAATGTATGATTTTCTTGTACAAAGCTTTACTGCATTTGATTATCCATTTTGTAGTGAAGACTTTGATATGATGGATGAATTCCTTGATGACTTCATCTCTACTAAGCCTTCCTCTCAACCCTCTAAACTATCTTTTTTCCAAAATTTTAATAATGTGATAGAGGAATTTAGGGTATACAACAATCCCCTTTATGAACTGATCAATGATTCTTCTCCCAAAGTTTCTCTCTCTCTCTCTCTCTCTCTCTCTCGTGAGGATATATTTATGCAAGAATATACTCTTAACACTTCTCTAAATGATCTCCCTCTTTAGAATGAACCATTGGATAATGATTTTGATTATTCTCTTGATATAAACCTCCTCCATGAGATTACCTTTGTGCAAGGGGATGTTTTTTTGGTGGAAAAGCATGATTTGATTGGCAATTCCCTTTATGATACTTCCCTTACTATCAATTTCAATTATCTTCCCTCTAGAGATGAAGCACTAATGGGTGACTTATTTTCCTCTCCTAATGTTTTTCATGAAAATGCCTTAGAAGAAGAAGATAATATCTTCAATTCTCTCTCTTTTCCAAGTGAATATTTTGAGGTTAAAGAACCTAATACCATTCAAGATACTCCTCAAAACAAAACTGGGATTATTGTAAAAGGTTCTACACAACTTGATTATCATGCAACACCATACACATGTAAAAACAATCCCAAAGAGGATAATATCCTTGATTTCCTCCCTTCTCCAAATGCAACCTTAGCACATAAGGATCCTAATAAAGTCAACACTATTCAATCCCCTCCTATTTCTTTAATATAAACAAGTGTGCCATCAACTCTCCAAGATGACGATTGGGGAACTTTGGACTTTACACCCACCTTCCACAACAAAAACAAATCCTTGAATTTGATAACCAAACAACTTATTCTAACACATGTATGGATATTGATTGGGTCTCTTTAAATTTTAATCCAATTCCACCTAAAAGAGACCCTTATCTTTTTGATATCCCAAACCTTGATGATGGACATGGTATAAGATGTATGCAACAAAGCATTGAAACCCATGAGAAATATACATCACACTTTTCCAATGAAACTCTAGATTTCCAACCTTATCATTTGTCCAATAAATCTATACATTCTTCACCTATATTCCCATCACAACAAGAGAATATTTTTTTTGAGTTTTGCCAACTTAATTACTCTCCCTTTAAGAAACAAACCGAAAAATAGAAAACACAAGCAAAACAATTATTTCATTTGTGTGTATCATCAAGTTTGTGGCCATAAGACAAATGAATGATATGATTTGAAGTGTAAGATTCAAGAATTCATTGATTGTGGTATGATTCAAATGACGAGTAACAATGAATGGCACCTTTTTCATGATCATTCTAAATAACATCTAAGTTCCTATTATGTTTCTCATCACCATGTGACATTGCTATCCCATCCTTTGGGGGCTCATTGTCATTTATGGTAGTGCAATTTTAGGCACACTCATACTTTGTGAGAAAAATAATAGTCCTCCTTATTCTGTGTCCCCACATTTGGGGGGCAATGGTACTATTTCATTCTACTATCCTAATGATGCAGGAGCATCCAGGCTTGCCTTGCTATCCTGCTTATTTTTGTTCATTCTTCCAGTAAGAGTCGAGTTGCAGTCTTTGTCAAGCATCCCATGTGTTGATTTGTCTAGTTTTGGCTGAGTATTTTGGTATGTGTCAAGTTGTCCAATGTTGGTCGAGTGTTCCTTCCTATGACGAATGAACCTGTTATTTGTTGATGTTTGGTTCTTCTTTGACTGAGTTTATTTGTGTTTGGTTCTTAGTTGAGGCCAACTTATATTTTTATTTTAGATCATGAATTTAATATTTGGATCTTGTCTTGGGATGTGCGCAGACCATTTTGGTGGTCATCCTTCTATTTTGTAATGATCTAGAGTCTTTTGTAAGTCATTTTGGCAAGTATAAATAGGAATGTCTAGGTGTAGAAGATTTTTTTTTTAATTTTTTTTTTTTTTTTGGGGGGGAGATAGATAAGAAGGAAGATAAAAAAAGAAGAAATCTTGTTGTCGATAACTTGGAAGGCCTCATAGTTAGGCATGTATGTGGATAATTGGATGATTCAATAAGCATTTGTTGTTCCTTCTCTCTTTGGTGTTGTTCTCTGTGTTGTTTGCTTCCGTTGTGTTTGCTTTGCAAGGTGGATGGAGAGTTAGGTGTGCCATTGGCCCTAGATTTTTATCCTCCATCCTTTGTGCCACCTAAGGACCCATTTCCTCCCCTTGTTGATGTGTCTTTTATATGATGTCCTTTCTTTCATATAATTGTTTATTTGTGTAAATATATTCTCTTTTTCAAGAGATTTACATCCTGATTTTGCAACCTTTTCTTTTCTTGAAAGTGCATGCCTATTATAAATGACCTTTCACTTGGGGTGCTTAATGTGTTAACCTTTTCCAAGTATTCCCTTATCTAGCAATAGGGAAGGTGTGTATACTTGATAATCCTTCCTCATTTTCATTTCCATTCCAAAGAGATCCAATATCCCCTTTTTGACTTGTTTCTTTTATAATATGATATCCTTTCTTGCATGGATTTTTTGTTTTACATAAGGATTTTCTCTATTTTTAGGAGATTTACATCTCGAGTTACAACCTTATGCTTGCTTGAAAGGGCATGTCTATTATAAAGGATCTATCACTTAGGGTTTATAGTGGGTTATCTTTTCCATTGCCTTCACCCTTGTGGGGAAAGGTTTCATTTTAGACTCTCTTTTTCTTTTCCAAGGATTCACTTTCTCTCAGTTATATTTTTATCACATGATATCCTTTCTTGCATGGAGTTGTTTGTTTATGCAAGGATCTTCTCTTTTTCAGGAGTTTTACATCCTGAGTTTACAACCTTTTCCTTTCTTGTAAGTGCATGTATATCCTAAATAAATATCCCTACTTGAGGGCTTATAGTGTGTTATCCTTCACCAAGAATCCTTTTTTCACCTAGTAATAGGGGGCTAAAAGGATGCATTATTGTTCTCTTCCCATCTTTGTCTTGAAGAGGTTGTCTTTATTCAAGATTTCCTCTTGAAGGTAGATTTCTTGTAGCCAAGATCTTTTCCTTTCAATGGTCTCTTATAGCTTACAAATATCCTTTCACAATTATATATTTCTTGGTTAATAAGGGTTTTAATTCTTTTCTACGGTTATAGCATACATTGTTTTTTTAAGGATATCTCCTTGCTGTTGGAAGTAGATGTCATTGTTCTCTTTTCTCATAAAGAGGGGGGAATATATGTGTCCTCCTTGTACATTATGCAACATTATTGATACCTAATTATATAAGAATTTCCTTAGGAATTATCATCCTTATTGATCTCTAAAGAGATAATTCTTTCCTTAGGATTGATCATTCTTATTGAACCCTAAGGAGACAATGCCTTCCTTATGAATGATCATGTTTTTTGATCCCTAGGGAGATAATTCTTTCCTCGAGACTGGTCATTTTTATGGATATACATAAACATAATGCTTTTTGTAAGACTGATTGTGTGAGCTTCCCTTGAGATCAAAATTTTACAAGCCACCCATATGCACAAAACTTTTTAAGCCACCCCTGTGCACAAACTTTTCAAGGTAGAATTGAATAGCATAATGCACCTTGCTAGACCATCAATTCTCCTTCCCTTTTTCTTTGGGATGAGTAGAACTAGCATAAAACATCTTTCTAGCCTTTCTACTCTTCTCCTTTCCTTCTTTTTCCATGAATCAACTATCATAACACAACTTGCTAGGTTGTTGAATTCATGGTATCTCTCTTCCTTTCATGATCTCATAGCTTTGATAGTGGGTTAGATCATGGAGTGTGTTTCATCCTTGGCATATTCTTATTCATTTAATCATTCATATCTTGGGCTAGAGAGCTTCAAAATGATTGTCACCCCATTCTTTATGTTGAGATTGTGATTCAATTCCCTATCAATCCAAATGATCTATAGTGTATTTCAAGTTCATTTTGAAACCTATTGATAGAATTCATCAACAAATTTGTACTCACAATTTGTTGTGGTAAACATGATACCCTATTTCACCTTCCTCATTAACACGCCAAAATAGGTGCATATAGATACCCATTAATTTAATCCTTCTCTTAGTAAGCCGTATATGGTTTATGGTTTTAAACTGACATGTGGTTTTGTAGAATGTAGTTCCTACACAGTTCCTAACATTCTATTATAGGAATTGTGCAATGGGGGCTTTGAGATATCCTTTTTCATTTACTAGTTTCTTGTACTTTATATTGCATATGCATGTAGTATCATATAGCACTAAATTGGGGGCTAAATGTGTTGTCATAAATTGTAAGAACCTAAGTGGTGTACAATTTCATGATTGTTTAGCACCTTCCTTAGTATGTTTTCATTATAATTTGCATACTAGGACTTCATAATTGCACTTAAAGTGTACCTAAATTCAAATATGGCCCTCTATCCCTTCAATCTTGTTTAAAATCAAGGCAAGTCCTTATTTCTTAGTGTTCTCTATTTATTCTCCAATCAAATAACTCATTGAATATCCTAGCCCCTATGTTACCATTTGTAGCCTTGGTGTTCTATCCCAACCCCCAAATTGACTGTCTAATCTTTTCCTACATCCACTGAGTGTCTAGGACACACAATTTAAGTTTGGGCTTGGAATAGGAGGTATAGAATGGCATATTCATTCTATACCAAAAATTTTAAAGGAAAATTTGAATTAGGCCCCTGTTTAGGTGAATTAATGGATGATTAAGATCTACAGTCGAGCCTCTCCATTTTATCTCCTGATTTTGTATAAAAACAAGCCCCGCACTTCATTTCGGTAAGATGAAAGAAATTGCAAGGTTGGAGCCCAAATTTGAATACATCCCATGAAGTGAGGACTTGCAAATCAAGGCTACATTAAGCTTCTATTAAGCATTCAAACCATTTTCAACATCATGATGGAGCTATGAAATGATTATCATGATGACTAGGAGATCATCAACTATTGATTGGCTTGTATCCTTACTATTTGGATTTTGGTATGATTTCTTGTTATCTTCAGATCTACATACTTGTCCTTCATATGTATACTTTTTTCATTCTTTCTGTTACCCCTGAGTGCAATAAGAGTTGTCATTAGTATCATTCATTAATATAGTCCGTAAATAGAGCAAGATAGTTCAATTGGTCATAACTACATACTAGTCACCGAGTATAGTAGTCACTGAGAACAAAAGATTACAGAGTGCCAGTATGATATCGAGGCAGAGACACAACACTTACCGAGTAATCCATAGTTGACATAAAATTTTGAAATGACACATAATTCAAGGTGAATAAATTTTTACTGAGCTAGAAAGTGGTTTACTGATATCGAGGTGAATATTAAATATGGATGTAATCATTTAATGATCAATGATCTCTTTGTAATGATGATCTAGGTTATTCATTTGGACCGTTGATCTTAGGTTTTCTAGATAGTGTCACAATCCTAATTAGGTCAAATCATTTTGATATAATAACTGTAAAGATGTCATTTTGACAAGTATCACACATGAAGTAGCCACCATTGGGAGACATCTGAAGATCTGACAGGGTTATGTTCAAGCATTGACAAAGTATTCAATTTTATCAGAAATAGTTCAAGGCTACCGAGCTATATAGAAGAACACATTTCATCATAACAAGGTGATTTCTTAATTATACTTAAAGGTGTTATTAGCCATTTTTTTGTATCCCTCAACTCTAAAAGAGAAATATGAAAACCAGACCCGGGGATCTCTATCTAGTTACACAATTCCACTTGTTCATACAAATTGAGGGGCAAGAAAAGACTAATTGATGAGGATTCGATCCTCCTTCTGCTTCAAGTTCCACACACTCAAGCAGGTGTACCTAAAACAAACTAAAATATGCATACACATAACTTATTAGCTAAAACCCTTTATGCAAATGTGATCATTGATAGTTCACAGACTTATAAAACATGGGAGTTCAACTCAACCAGTCTTATATAGGATCCCACTTGTATGATCTGCTAAGAACTAGGAAAATGGCCAATATGACAACAAGGATAAACTCCTTCTTCTCTTTGAACCTGGAGGCCCAGGCAAGCTAACCTATGGATTCACTCTTCAAGGAATTAGCAAATGAATTGTACTTCTTGAATACAATCAAACATGAATGTTTATAACAATAGGAAAGTAAAATGATTTTCAATTAATGGTTTGATGATGAAACTGTAGGACAAGCAAAGACCAGTGCCATATCTAATGGGAAACAGAGTCATACAAATACAAATCATCATAAATCACTTAATAGGAACACAAACAGAATGCCTTACAACCTAGATGCAACTCAGACAGAATGCCTTACAGACTATCTTTTCATTCCCAAATTGTTGTATCAAATCCTCATACAAATGCTTATCCCTCTGAGATTACTCATGAGACTGACTCCTTCCTTGAAGGAAACTCACAGGCAATTGCATAGTTACCTTGTAACTAGTATGTTCAGAATGCTTTATAGACTTAAACGTACAAGAGCATCACCAAAATATAAAGAGACAACAATAATTTGGAACAGGAACTACACTGTGTTTCATTAAGATCTTTTTGCTTCAATACATCTGGAATGACAAAATACACTCAGAAAACCATGACCCTCGAACCAGAAAGCTTCCTTGCAGCATTAATTTCACCATCCTCATACCATTAGAAGAAAACTTAGATATAGCAGAATTGAATCAGTTCAAAAACCCACTGACAACTGTCCATTTTGCATAAAATATCTTCAACCTTCCTCGTCTCTGATCTGAAACTGATTCCCAAATAGAAATACCCTCTGCCATCACTTCTAATCCGATTTGATTCTGATTTTGATCCCCGGATTTCAAACCTAAACTACTCTCATCCATCACCCTGAAACTGAAAATACTTGTCACCATCAGATTCCTCATTCCGAGACCTTTCTGGTGACATATAACACTTCATATTTTGGACAAAAAATGAATTTCTAGGACACTTTTCGGTGAGCAGGTCATGGCATTTAAATCTTTTGAATTTTTAACCTATAGTTTCAACTATATCATTTTCTGAATTCTTTTTAAATCTGCAATATTATATTATTCTCTGCATTATTTTCCACAAAAGCCACCAGATTCTGCCAAGTGTCCTCATGTGACTGGTTGCCCGAATTTCACCACCTTATTTGGAGAACTGGCAACCAAGCTTGTATCTCATAATCACGAAATGAAATCTCTAACTGCAGTTACCTTTGGTGACTAGGTGAATAGCTCTATTCTCTAATTTGCGGAACCAAACCTTAACCCTGAGTAACATCTGGCGAACTAGCGACCATGTACATTCTCCTATTCGTGGAATGAAATCTACCTTGACTGTCACAATTTAGTGAACTCGCGACAACAGTCTCTCTGAATCGAGGAATGGCTTCACCTAACCGCTAGAGATCTAGTGAATTCGTGAACGCGGTTAGCTCCAAGTCACAAAATGTTTGCAATAACCACCTCCTTATTTAGTGAATCCGCGACAAGCCATTCTCACAATCTCCAAATATCCTCATCTTAACTGTCACCACTTGGCAATCGAGCGGCTAGACCGCCCACCAAATCTCTGAATCTCTGTCTAACCGCCAGTTTGATTTGGTGAATTCGTGAATGGCTGCCACATGTCATTTTTGTCCAGTCACCATTGCACGTCTACTCCTGCAAAGTTTACTTTTGTTCGGGCCCTCCGTCATGGAAACCGAGGTGCAAACACTGAGGGTTGCAAGCATAGCCGTCACTATTTGATCTACCTTATGTTGTGCATCTTGTTGTATATAAACTCTTTATGTGCGCCTAGTAGGAACAATGTGGGACTATTAGTTTTGGGTTTTTAAAGCATTCCCTGCACTTTGCGTTTCAAAATATTGGGCCCACCAACCGCACAGAAAGCTCCAGCCAAGCAAGCCCGCCAAGAGTGGCCTGGCTCTTTGTATTTACAATGAATAGTGGTGTCGGTGTATTTAAACACTACAAAAGAGCATTGCATAACCAATGTGGGATAAACAAAAAGCATGCCATTTGGGTTTTCCCTTTCACTCTAGGCTTGCACAATTATCCATTCTTCTATTCAGCAATACACGAGCAACTCCCTTTGATGTCATTTACATGAGATGCTATTTTGCCATAGCTCCTCCATTTCTATATTGGCATCCATTTGATGCTTCACGCTAGGCTCTAACATTTTTGGTGGAGCGTGAAAACTCTCATCCTACATGCCTCCACCTCCTTGCGTAATGTCTATTTCTTGATGTATGAGGCCAGCCAGGAACGAACAAAGCCTCCCACATATATTTTGGCCCCTTTACCATTTGTGCAAAAGCCATCTGTGTTTGTTGGCTTCTCATACCAGCTTAGGCTAGTGCATGGGTCATTGTGCATTCAACGTGCGAGTCTTCATGCAAGGCTCCTCCCTTGCACATGGTATTTTGTTTACAACAAATGGGAGCCTCCTTTCCTAACTTTAGTGGCAAGCATCCCCTATATTTAACCAGCAGAGCTTCCCTTATTTGCGCAAGGCCTCTACTCTCTTTTGCGTGGGCATGTGTCTCTATTTGAACATTGAGTAATACCTACAGGTTTATTTTTATTTGCTAACATTCCTTTTATTTGCAACGCGTTGCCCCCCTCTTAAAATGTGTGGGCCTTACTGCTCTCAATGCCAATGCCCAAACTAATTGCAATGCCCAACATTGCCTTACGCAATGGGCAATCTCTTCAATTGCTATGCGGGTTCCCCTAACATGCCAACAACCCCCTTGCAATTCACATTGCCTTTACTTTGCACTGGCAAAAGAGAATGCCCATCCTACTGGTATTGCGTGAGTGTGAAAACTTATGCAGGGCACATTCATAAATTTCTTCATTATACTGGAAACCATAACAAATGCCAGGTCCCTTTTTTAATGCATAGGTTACTTGTTTGCTATGTATATCTCCACTCGATGCATGAGTCCCTCACCTCAAATGCATAAGCAACTCCCCAAACTCCGCATGTGAGGCCCCCATACACCAACAGTCACCATTCATTTCATGGTGAAACCCCACATTGCAACCGACATGTCTCCTCCTGTGTTGGGATCTCCAAAATAACTTGCGTAGGCCAATCCTAATTTCACAGGCTTCTTTCTAAATTCATGATGCCTATATCCATTCCCTTTAGCACATCCCCTTTTGGTTCTCACGCAGATAGCCTTGCTAACTGGTAGCTCCACAAAATAATTGGTGAGCTCCATTCTATTTCAAATGCCCACCAACACATTACGTGAGTGTTCATACGCTGGCAACCCAAACAATTTGGCGCTGAGTGTTCATGTTATTGCACGGGCACCTTCAAAGAATTTGTGCAGGGTTCTTATGCTTGCGCACTTACCTTCTATTTGTATAAACCTCCACTTTGTTTTGTGAGTCTCCAGCTCACATTTACTAAATAATTTCCTTCGATAAAATGCTCCGGAGAGAACGCCAAGTGAGACAAGACACCAAATAAACCGTTAAGGAAATCAATCTCCTTCCACATCAATTTATAAGGATGATTCCAAGAACTGTGCCAATAGCATTCACTGCAGCAACTATTTAAGGAAAACAATGAAATAATTTAATTTGGAGCAAAGCCAACTAATTGCATGATGGTGGGACTGTAGTACATTACAATATTTATGCTTGCAAATTGTTGATATGCCTGAAAACCAACACTTGCAAATGGAGAAGGCCTTAACTCCTTGGACTTCACAAGGTCTAGGTATGATATTTTTTCCCTCAATCTTCTATTTTGGGTTTCTTCCTACAACCTCATTCACACGTCCTCATTTTGGTATTTTTCTATGCTAGTCTATTCATCATATTTGTGTCTCATGTGCATCCATACCTTATTCATTTCTTGAACTCCCTTCACTTATGTAGTAGCGGCTCACTCCATGTTAGTACGCTGGTCCAAAAGGTGTGTGTTGGGATACTTGTTTAGTCGGTCCTCCACACAACTGGCAGAAACTGACTTTTAAAATCATGTTGAGTAAAAGATTACACATAAGTAGAAGATGTTTCTATTTTTGATTAAGAAATGGAGCAATGAGTGGAAGCAACTTAAAACATTAGCAGCCCCAATTGGTATTCTCAGGCAAACACTCACCTTCCACTTTATTATGAGTAGCATTTCAATTTTAAGGATTACCTTTAGTGTATGGCTAGCTTATGCAATCCTAACATCATGTCACCTGGAATACAATCTATTCTACAGTATTACAAGATATGGAAGCAATTACACTCATGGAAAGTAATAGGGAAGCATTCCTTTTATGATAGTCATTCATATAGTAATCCTATGTGATCAGTATGAGCGGAGTAATGCCAAAGACACAGTAAGTGAATACTCAAAGACCTGATCAAATTGATACATTTATACAATTCTGAAGATTGGTGCCATCACACACCTTTCCTGGCTTCCTGCCTCTTTACTTACATTGCTCCTCTTTGCAATTTCAGTGTGCAATTACCTCCGTCTGCCCAAAATGGAAGTCCCTTGGTAAAATTGGACATTGCCTCGTCAACATCTCAATCACAATAAGAAAACTCTATACCTCTTTTTCTTGCCCAAAAACACTAACCGGCTTTTAGATCTAGCTTTAAAAATTGACCAAACTTCCTCACAAGAACATGCCATCTAGAGTATGGGCTCACCCCCAGCATGTTAGTATGATTCACCAAAGAAGAAATCATGAAATAACCTGAGCCAAAGGATCTTAACAATCAAACTCTGCCTTTCATAAACATTAGTTAGTCCATACTGCCAAATCACACAAGTCCCCTCCAGAACCGGCCTAAAAAACTGACCCATTGAAACCTTCGAGAGCCACAAGCCTAGGCATTGATTCACCCTCACTTAAGGAGTACAGATCCATCACTAGATTCCTCAAAAAGTTTAAAATCCAATCACAATAAAATGCCAAAGTCAACCTGTCAGACATGATCAGATTTTAAAACAGTGAAAACCATAGAAATCTGATTTGGAAATGGCCTAGAAAAGTGGTCACGTGGATTGGCAAGGACTTCAAAATCATCAGGCACTTAGTCTTCCAGGTCTACAATATGGAACCACTATCAAATATGCCAGATCTTGAACAGGGCACAAAATACAAAGCCACAAATTAGGACACTTATAAAACTGAACAGTGCACATTCAGAGAATTTTCATAAATTGCAAACAGAAAGACACTGGCCAATAGGTTAAACGGGCACATGGGAGGCTAAAAATTGGCAGGATGACTCAATCCCATGCTTAAAATACAATGCCACAACTGGCACATCATGAACAATCTCTAGGAAAAAGATATAATCATCCGAACAGGGCCTCCGGCTAAAGTATGTAACTATCCATTAAAAAGTTAGAAACTGCATATGGAATCAGATTGGCAAACTGGGTAAATGGATTCGTCATGGCTTGAAATATGAAACATAAGCTCTTTGAAATACACTCAAAACATCCCCAAAGTGGTGGGCCATAAAACCTAATAAGGTACAAGATATTCAAAGGCAAACATGGCTCGGTACAACAATTTGACACTTGGGGACATGCAAATTTTGGACAAGTGCTCAAAACAAGACATCATAGAACAACTTGAAACTTGAATGTGATAATTTGAGATGTCTTCTAATGATAAAACAAGGGTAATGAACACTTGACATGCATAAGAAATTTCAGAAATGCATCCGGGAAAGTAAGCACAAAACCACTTATAAGGCCTCAAACTACAAAATTTTTAGAAGGTACTCAAAAACCCATGTTGTACTTTGAGTACCAATAGTGGCTCTAAATGTGGACGTACGCCCCAAGCGGGCATGCAGAGAACCTCAAAATCTTAGGAAGAAGCAGACCAACCAAACTTAAAATCAGACTTTTCTCTTTCAACTACATCTCAAAACTCCGAACTAGGAACCCCTTTATTGAAAGCAAAGATGACACACAACGGAAGGGAAAGAAAACAACTGTACAAAAACACTATTTACAAAGTCCCAAAGCCCCAAAACTAAAATCAATGTTTACCTTTGTCAAATAAATAATTCTCATCTCCATACAATGGAGGCAAATTGAGATCATATGTTTCATCCAGCCGGTGAAAAACATTATGGTTAATCTTCAGCATATCATAAGAAAAGTGATCAATACACTCACCATTATTCGGCAAAGGAAATCTATCAGGATGCCATGAGTACTGATCATTTTGTAATGTCAAAGCATCACACCCTTCATTGTCACTGCCATGCTGAAAATTGAAACATTCCAACTCACCCTCATAACTGGAAACATAATTATACCGATCATTAGTTTGCAAAATAGAATACAACATTTCTATCTCATCACTTTGCAAACTAACATAACACTCCTGAAAACAATAATCTGATTGCATAAGATCGGAAACATCTTGCTGATCACTAATTACATCAGCATCATTTGGAAGGGAACAAGCTCTGTCAGTAAGTACATCATTAGGAATTAGAAAATCTAAGAATACACTTTCAGATTTACCACTTTCTTCAGCATCAAAATGTAAACCAGAACCACAGTCAGCAATCTCTTGCAAATCTGAAAACTCATTAACACACTCATCATTGTACTCATCAAATATAACATTATCAACATTATCACAATGAAATGCACTTGAATCTTGCTGATTTAAAATAGGAGAAGAGACATTAAGATATGTTTCACTCATCATGCCATTATCTGAATCACTTTCATCAAAACTTATTTTAACTGGGCATGGAAATCTGGAAACAAACTTAGTACCACACCTTTGAAAATCAGCATCCAAAAGACTTGAAATCTGCTCACAACTTAGCAAGTATTGAACATTACATTCCATCTCTTCATTCTCACTACTGATGCTGCAAATCTCTTCTCCATCCAAAACAGGGACTGAATTTACTCATCTCTGATTACCTTGTGTGAAGTAACCACTGCAGGAACTATCATCCACATTATAACCATGTTCTTCATGTCCACACAAAACACCATTAAGCTGAGACAAGGAAACATTAGCATCATGCTAAGAAAAGGGGAAATCTACAAGCTCAAGGAAATCATTATCAACTAAAAATTCATCTTCCACTCCTTGACACTCATAAACTTCGTCATCAGCATGATAACCAGCACTATTACCATCACAGGACTCGACATCCTCAAATGAACTAGACTCAGCATCATTGAAATCAACATTTATAAAAGAGTCTATCCAGTCCTTAACATTTTTTAGTGCTTCATCTTTTAAGGACGCAGTCCAACTAACTGATTCAGGCATTGACAGTTCTAGGAACATCTCAGCATACTGGGATTCATGAAAATCTAAACCCACAGGAAGCTCACTACATGCAATAAGAAACTTCTTGTAATAAGACAATGTAGACTCCTCATTTATTCCTCCTATTGCACATCTTAACATTAGTATGCAATTATGCTGAATTTTCTGATTTATCAAATGAAGTTCAACATTATAACTTTCTAGATCTGACTGAAAACGTTCAGATCCAGAAGTACCTTCTTGATTTATCACAACTGGAAACTCCATTCTAACACATTGACAAAATAACAAAGCTTATTCTCATGACAATTTTTCTATCCAATTTCATGCAACCACTGAATTCACCAAACATCAACATATTTCTGATACTCTTTAGCAATAACTGAAAACTTCAAATTCAGAAATACATTTCCAACTTCTTAAAATTAATTTCTCTTTTCTCAGTGACTTGTTCACCTATTAAGGGACCATTTTTGCTTCTTAAAAAATAGGATTACCTAGAAGTGTTGTTGCTGTTTATAAAATTTTGACTTAAAGTCTCCTTCAAATCACCTTCCAAAACTTCATAGAGCCACCACCTCTTTGTAGAGGACTAATTTGGAGCCAGCTGAGAACCTTCCTCAGATCTGAACCATCTTCAAAACTAGCAAACACAACACAACCGTAATAGAATACTGACTGTTTGTCAGGACCACAAATATATCAATACTTTGATTACAATTCACTGATCAAACAAAGATGCCAGATTCGCCACTCACACTCAGTGAGAAAATATAACAATTTTTTGAAAAGAACTTGACTCTATGGTCAAACTGGACCTGACCCAGGGATGATTCAACAAAGAAAGGAATTTGACATCTTAAACTTGCTGTCATTTATCTACTCCCCAGTAGAGTCGCCAATTTTTTAGCCATTTTTCTTGTATCCCTCAACTCTAAAAGAGAAATATGAAAACCAGACCCGAGGATCTTTGTCTAGTTATACAATTCCACTTGTTCATACAAATTGAGGGGCAATAAAAGACTAATTGATGAGGATTCGATCCTCCTTCTGCTTCAAGTTCCACACACTCAGGCGGGTGTACCTAAAACAAACTGAAATCTGCATACACATAACTTATTAGCTAAAACCCTTTATGTAGATGTGATCATGGACAGTTCTCAGACTTATAAAACATGGGAGTTCAACTCAACTAGTCTTATACAGGATCCCACCTGTATGATCTGCTAAGAACTAGGAAAATGGCCAATATGACAACAAGGATAAACTCCTCTTTGAACCTGGAGGCTCAGGCAGGATAACCTATGGATTCACTCCTCAAGGAATCAACAAATGAATTGTACTTCTTGAATAGAATCAAACATGAATGTTCATAACAACAAGAAAGTAAAATAATTTTCAATTAATGGTTTGATGATGAAACTGTAGGACAAGCAAAGACCAATGCCATATCTAATGGGAAACAGAGTCATACAAATACAAATCATCATAAATCACTTAATAAGAACACAAACAAAATGTCTTACAACCTAGATGTAGCTTAGACATAATGCCTTACAGACTATCTTTTCATTCCCAAATTGTTGTATTAAATCCTCATACAAATGCTTATCCCTCTGAAATTACTCAAGAGACTGACTCCTTCCTTGAAGGAAACTCACAGACAATTGCACAATTACCTTGTAACTAGGATGTTCAGAATGCTTTATAGACTTAAACGTACAAGAGCATCACCAAAATACAAAGAGACAACAATAATTTGGAACAGGAACTACACTGTGTTTCATTAAGATCTTTTTGCTTCAATACATCTGGAATGACAAAATACACTCAGAAAACCATGACCCTTGAACCAAAAAGCTGCCTTGCAGCATTAATTTCACCATCCTCGTACCATCAGAAGAAAACTCAGATATAGCAGAATTGAATCAATTCGAAAACCCACTGACAATTGTCCATTTTGCATAAAATATCTTCAACCTTCCTCCTCTCTAATCTGAAACTGATTCCCAAATAGAAATACTCTCTCCCATCACTTCCAATCCGATCTTATTCTGATTTTGATCCCCGAATTTCAAACCTGAACTACTCTCATCCATCACCCTGAAACTGAAAATACTCATCACCATCATATTCCTCATTCCGAGACCTTTTCGGCGACATATAACACTTCATATTGTGGACAAAAAATGAATTTCTGGGACACTTTTCGGTGAGCAGGTCATGGCATTTAAATCTTTTGAATTTTTAAACTATAGTTTCAACTATATCATTTTCTGAATTCTTTTTAAACCTGCAATATTATATTAATCTCTGTATTATTTACCACATAAGCCACCAGATTCTACCAAGTGTCCTCATGTGACTGGTTGCCCGAATTTGACCTTGGGTTTGACCACCTTATTTGGAGAACTGGTGACCAAGCTTGTATCGCATAATCGCGGAATGAAATCTCTAACTGTAGTTACCTCTGGTGATTAGGTGAATAGCTCTATTCTCTAATTCACTGAACCAAACCTTAACCCTGAGTAACATCTGGCGAACTAGCAACCATGTACATTCTCCTATTCACGGAATGAAATCTGCCTTGACTGTCACAATTTAGCGAACTCGCGACAACACTCTCTCTGACTCACGGAATGGCTTCACCTAACCGCTAGAGATCTAGCGAATTCACGAATGCGGTTAGCTCCAAGTCGTAGAATGTTTGCAATAACCACCTCCTTATTCAGCGAATCCGCGACAAGCCATTCTTGCAATCTCCAAATATCCTTGTCTTAACTGTCACCACTTGGTGATCGCGCGGCTAGACCACCCACCAGATCTCTGAATCTCTGTCTAATCGCCAGTTTGATTTGGCAAATTCGTGAATGGCCGCCACATTTTAATTTTGTCCAGTCACTGCCGCACATCTACTCCTGCAAAATTTACTTCTATTTGGGCCCGCCGACTTAGAAACTGAGGCACAAACACTGAGGGTCATGGGCATAGCCTTCACTATTTGATCTATCTTATGTTGTGTGTCTTGTTGTATATAAACTCTTTATGTGCGCCCAGCAGGAACAATGTGGGACAATTAGTTTTGGGTTTTTAAAGCATTCCCTGCACTTTGTGTTTCAAAATACTAGGCCCACCACAACATAGAAAGCTCCAGCCAAGCGGGCCCACCAAGAGTGGCCTGGCTCTTTGTATTTACAATGAATAGTGGTGTCGGTGTATTTAAACACTACAAAAGAGTGTTGCATAACCAATGTGGGATAAATGATAAGCACACCATTTGGGTTTTCCCTTTCACTCAAGGCTTGCGCAATTATCCATTCTTCTATTCAGCAACACACGAGCAGCTCCCTCTGATGTCATTTGCATGAGACGCTATTTTGCCATAGCTCCTCCATTTCTATACTGGCATCCATTTGATGCTTCATGTTGGGCTCTAACATTTTTGGTGCAACGTGAAAACTCTCATCCTACATGCCTCCACCTCCTTGCGTAATGTCTATTTCTTGATGAATGAGGCCAACCGGGAACGAACAGAGCCTCCCACATATAATTTGTCCCCTTTACCATTTGTGCAAAAGCCATCTGTGTTTGCTAGCTTCTCATACTGGCTTAGGCTAGTGCATGGGTCATTGTACATTCAACGTGTGAGTCTTCATGCAAGGCTCCTCCCTTGCGCATGGTATTTTGTTTAGAACAAATGGGAGCCTCCTTTTCTAACTTTAGTGGCAAGCATCCCCTATATTTAACCAGAAGAGCTTCCTGTATTTGCGTAAGGCCTCTGCTCTCTTTTGCGTGGGCATGTGTCTCTATTTGAACATCGAGTAATACCTACAAGTTCATTTTTATTCGCTAGCATTCCTTTTATTTGCAATGCGTTGCCCCCCTGTGAAAATGCGTGGGCCTTGCTGCTCTCAATGCCAATGCCCAAACTAATTGCAATGCCTAGCATTGCCTTACGCAATGGGCAATCTCTTCAATTGCTATGTGGGTTCCCCTAACGTGCCAGTAGCCCCCTTGCAATTCACATTGCCTTTACTTTGCATTGGCAAAAGAGAATGCCCATCCTACTGGCATTGCGTGAGTGTGAAAACTTACGTAGGGCACATTCATAAATTTCTTCATTATACTGGAAACCATAACAAATGCCAGGTCCCTTCTTTAATGCATAGGTTACTTGTTTGCTATGTATATCTCCACTCGATGCATGAGCCCCTCACCTCAAATGCATAAGAAACTCCCCAAACTCCACACGTGAGGCCCCCATGCGCCAACAATCACCATTCATTTCATAGTGAAACCCCACATTGCAACCGGCCTGTGTCTCCTCCTGCACTAGGATCTCCAAAATAACTTGTGTAGGCCAATCCTAATTTCACAGGCTTCTTTCTAAATTCATGCTGCCTATATCCATTCCCTTTAGCACATCCCCTTTTGGTTCTCATGCAGACAACCTTGCTGACTGGAAGCTCCACAAAATAATTGGTGAGCTCCATTCTATTTCAAATGCCCACCAACACATTACGTGAGTGTTCATACGCTGGCAACCCAAACAATTTGGCGCTGAGTGTTCATGTTATTGCACGGGCACCTTCAAAGAATTTGTGCAGGGTTCTTATGCTTGCGCACTTACATTCTATTTGTATAAACCTCCACTTTGTTTTGTGAGTCTCCAGCTCACATTTACTAAATAATTTCCTTCGGTAAAATGCTCCAGAGAGAACGCCAAGTGAGACAAGACACCAAATAAACCGTTAAGGAAATCAATCTCCTTCCACGTCAATTTATAAGGATGATTCCAAGAACTGTGCCAATAGCATTCATTGCAGCAACTATTTAAGGAAAACAATGAAACAATTTAATTTGGAGCAAAGCCAACTAATTGCATGATGGTGGGACTGTAGTACATTACAATATTTATGCTTACAAATTGTTGATATGCCTGAAAACCAACACCTACAAATGGAGAAGGCCTTAACTCCTTGGACTTTCACAAGGTCTAGGTATGATATTTTTTCCCTCAATCTTCTATTTTGGGTTTCTTCCTGCAACCTCATTCGCATGCCCTCATTTTGGTATTTTTCTACGCTAGTCTATTCATCATATTTGTGTCTCATGTGCATCCATACCTTATTCATTTCTTGAACTCCCTTCACTTATGTACTGGCAGCTCACTCCATGTTAGTACGCTGGTCCAAAAGGTGCATGTTGGGATACTTGTTTAGTCGGTCCTCCACACAACTGGCAGAAATTGACTTTTAAAATCATGTTGAGTAAAAGATTACACATAAGTAGATGTTTCTGTTTCTGATTAAGAAATGGAGCAATGAGTGGAAGCAACTTAAAACATTAGTAGCCCCAACTGGTATTCTCAGGCACACACTCACCTTCCACTTTATCATGAGTAGCATTTCGATTTTAAGGATTACCTTTAGTGTATGGCTAGCTTATGCAATCCTAACATCATGTCACCTGGAATACAATCTATTCTACAGTATTACAAGATATGGAAGCAATTACACTCATGGAAAGTAATAGGGAAGCATTCCTTTTATGACAGTCATTCATATAGTAATCCTATGTGATCAGTATGAGCGGAGTAATGCCTAAGACACAGTAAGTAAATACTCAAAGACCTGATCAAATTGATACATTTATACAATTCTGAAGATTGGTGCCATCACACACCTTTCCTGGCTTCCTTCCTTTTTCCTTACATTGCTCCTCTTTGCAATTTGAGTGTGCAATTACCTCCGTCTGCCCAAAATGGAAGTCCCTTGGTAAAATTGGACATTGCCCCGTCAACATCTCAATCACAATAAGAAAACACTCTACCTCTTTTTCTTGCCCAAAAACTCTAATCGGCTTCCAAATCTAGCTTTAAAACTGACCAAACGGCCTCACAAGAACACGCCATCTGGAGTACGGGCTCACCCTCAACATGTTAGTATGCTTCACCAAAGAAGAAATCATGAAATAACTTGAGCCAAAGGATCTTAACAATCAAACTTTTCCTTTCATAAACATGAGTTAGTCCATACTGCCAAATCACACAAGTCCCCTCCAGAACCGGCCTAAAAAACTGACCCATTGAAACCTTCGAGAGCCACAAGCCTGGGCATTGATTCAACCTCACTCAAGGAGTACAGATCCATCACTAGATTCCTCAGAAAGTTTAAAATCCAATCACAATAAAATGCCAAAGTCAGCTTGTCAGACATGATCAGATTTTAAAACAATGAAAACCATAGAAATCTGATTTGGAAATGGCCTGGAAAAGTGGTCACATGTATGGGCAAGGACTTCAAAATTGTCAAGCACTTAGTCTTCCAGGTCTACAATATGGAACCACTATCAAATATGCCAAATCTTGAACAGGGCACAAAATAGAAAGCCACAAAGTAGGGCACTTATAAAACTGAACAGTGCACATTCAGAGAATTTTCATAAATTGCAAACAGAAAGACACTGGCCAACAATTCAAACGGGCACATGGGATGCTGAAAATTGGTAGGATGACTCACTCCCATGCCTACAATACAATGCCACAATCGGCATGTCATGAAAAATCTCTAGGAAAAAGATATAATCATCCGAACAGGGCCTTCGACTAAAGTATGTAACTGTCCTTCATTAAAAAGTTAGAAACTGCATATGGAATCAAATTGGCAAACTGGGTAAATGGATTTGTCATGGCCTAAAATCTAAAACATAAGCTCTCTGATATACACTCAAAACATCCCCAAAGTGGTGGGCCATAAAACCTAACAAGGTACAAGATATTCAAAGGCAAACAGGGCCTGGTACAACAATTTGACACTTGGGGACATGCAAATTTTGGACAAGTGCTCAAAACAAGACATCATAGAACAACTTGAAACTTGAATGTGATAATCTAAGATGTCTTCTGATGATAAAACAAGGGTAATGAACACCTGACATGCATAAGAAATTTCAGAAATGCATCTGGGAAAGTAAGCACAAAACCACTTATAAGGCCTCAAACTACAAAATTTTCACAAGGTACTAAAAAACCCATGTACTTTGAGTACTAATAGGTGTAATACCCCCAAAATGGGCTATAGGTTTATTAACCTCTTACATCAACAATTCGATCGAAATCGACATCAAAGTCCTAACCTAAGGCACATCTGCACATCGAAATCCTAATTGATTTTATCTTATTTCTGGATCGTGGAATATTCCTTGAATATTCCTAATTTATCATAATTATCTTTAATTGAATATTATTTGGTGATAAATGCCTTTATTTATCCCAAAGTTGATTAATTGAATATAATAAATATTTAATTAATTAAATTTGATTCTGCCACTTAATTATTTAATTAGATTTAATTCTATTTATTCCTAATTATATTATTTAATTTTGACAATAAATCAAATCTCCTACGAATAATTGATTAAATATTTATTTAATTGATCAAATCCAAGTTGTCAATAATTAATAATATAGTTTTGAATAAAAGTTTGATTTAATAATTGATTAACCCATAAATCAGTTATTTTAAATTTAAAATCAGTTAAGTGGAAAATAAATCACTTTATTTTTAAATTAATTCAAAATAAATCATGCACAATCAGAAAAGCAGGCAACTAGAAATTAACAACCAATTTTAAATTTAAAGTCAACATGTGATTGTGAGTTGGAAATTGATCTAAAACTCTATTTTGAGTTAAAAGCTATTTTTGCATGATTTTGTGAGTTAATCTGTTTCTAATTTCTTGTTGACTCAAAAATCAACCAGAGTTTATCAAGAGTGATTTATGGCTTTTTCCCAATGCATCCTCAAGCCTTGGATTTCTTTAAAATCAAGGCTCAGCTCTTCACAAATTATCTCTCAAATTTGCACAATTACTCTGGCGAATTTACAACTGAAGAACAAAGCTTTTGCGACAGGCAATTTTGTGAGATCATTTCATAGTTTTTCATATCTTTTGCATACTTTTGCATTCATCTTCATAGCATTGTTAGATTAATTTCATATCATTTCAATTCATTCTAGATTAGTTTCATATCAAGTTTTTCATCTAATTGCATCAAAAATCCAAAAAAAAAGATTAATTTGCTTTCATATTTCATTGCTTTCATCATTTCAAATCTTTCGTTTAGGTGTTGTATTGTCATTGACCTTGGTCTACTCTGAGAATACCATACTCGCACCTACTAGAAGGAAGTAAGTCATCTGGTTAGCTTAGTTTCATTTATTTATAGATTTTGATTTTGCTAACCTCTAATATTTTACTGAAGTGTTGTGTCTGCAGCTAGGTACAATTTTCACACACACATTTCTAGCACCCACCATGGGGCCCTGAAACACTTTTCCATTCTATTCTATCAAATTTCTATTATTTTTCTCGAACCCACAACCACAAGGTTGATTTTTATGAATTTTGTGATAAATTTCTGGGCTATTTTTCCAGAAATCCGACTAGTATTTTTATTGGTACATGCACATATGACATGATAATGATTTGAAATTTATATTTCTGGAAAGGTATTTGAGTTATCTTTCATTTTCCATTAGTTTGGATTAATTTCGTTTGATTTAAAAAAGTTATGATCATTTTAGTGCAGACTGGTCATAACCTGATTTTATGAAATCTGACTGATGTTTTTATTGGTACATGCACATATGACATGATAAAAATTCAAAATTTATATTTATAGAAAGTTAATTGAGTTATCTTTCATTTTTTGTTTGTTTGGATTAATTTTGTCTGGATTTGCAAAAGTTATGGTCATTTTAGTGCAAACTGGTCAGAACCTAATTTTATGAAATCCGACTAATATTTTTATTGGTACATGCACATATGACATGCTACAGATCCTAAATTTATATTTTTGGAAAGGTATTTGAGTTAGCTTTCATTTTCCATTGGTTTGAATTAATTTTTTCTTGATTTTCAAAAGTTATGATGGATTTAGTGTAGACTAGTCAGAATCTGATTTTTTATGACAACAGGTTTTTCGATTATCAAATGACATATTATCTTTGACTAATCTAATTTTCTACCTCATGGGGTTGAAAAGTTGTGTTTATTTTTTTGATGAATTTTTATAATAGTGGGTTGCATGTACAATAATAGGTAAGTTTTTCATAACAGTGGTTTGCAAGTGTAGGTGCAAGTACATCTTGTGGGCACAAAAGATAGAAGACAAATGCTAAAAAATTGCTAAAACATGTAAAAATCTGCTAAGTGCATTGCGAGGAACTCAGGTATTTTGGTCAATCTGATAAAACTTCGATTTGGATATAAAAAGAACTCTCTTGTGTCAAGCTTGAGTGCCTTTATAGCTTTCATAATTCACACTTCAGTTTTGGGCTATAAAACGAACATAGATTTTCTTTTTGCATATTTGTTACACATAGTAAATAGGCCCTATGAACACTATTTGTGGATGATCTTGATAGATTGGGCTTCATTCACTTGTTCATGCATGCAAAGCTCTTCTTGATGATAGATCCCCTTGTAGGTAGGGAGGATACTGTGATTGTCTCACATTCTACTAGGTTTGGTCCTCAGCTTTTGATCAATACATTCTCTCTCCGGAGAGATTGATAGACATAGTTTTTGACATCACAAATCTTGGTGAGATAATTTTAGTCTTAGCGTGTCAGATTAATCTATCTACTATGTTTGGGTAAAAGTGATAAGGCTAGAGGATTATGCTCTACTCCCTTTTTGGGTAGTATCAAAAACTCAAATCCTTGGATCTGGACCAAGTCCCCATGTGGTATCTTTTGTTAGTCACCTTTAGAGAGGGTTAACCATAGTGTACATTCCCTTTATTGGGTCAACCATGTGGATGAAACTTCAAGTGGTAATAGCCATTTTCACCGTGGTAGCAACAACCGCTCTATAAATGTCCTTGTGGAGGAAATCTTCATAGGTGCAGTCTCTTGTTGGACTGTCAGATCTCCCTAGTAGATCTTGATTGATTAAATTCTCGGACTATGTCAAAACCTTGGTGCACCTCGATTGGAGTTCTCCCTCTTGAGATCATAAAAGTTTTAGAGTTAGACCATTACTACAAACCTTAGCGAGACCAATTTTTCATTTTCTAGGACTTTGTGTGTTATTGAAAAAGTTTTGAGAACATACACAATTAGCATTCCTAGGGATTAGCACAATAAGTCACTATTGCTTGTTCATGCGCAAGGTTGCTTTTGCCTTTGTTCATTGTTTTGAGATGATTGCTTGCTTCCCTTTGCTTGTTGTTCTACATGTTTGCTGTCTATTTGCCTTTGGAAATGAACAATCCCAAACTATTACACAGATCTGCAAACTTGAATAGAGGATATCTTACAAACAATCTGAAATTGAAAACTAAAAAATTGCAAATTTGAAGCAAAAATCCTTTCTGGTGTCAAAAGTCATCCTGAAATTTCAAAATTCATATCAAAGCTAAAGTCAAAGTTGTCAGAAGCCTTCAAAATTTGTCAGGAATCTAGTTTTTGCAACCTATTTCCAGATTCTATCAAAATATTCAATGTGTTAGGAACAGAGCATAAAATAGAAAGAATTTGATCATTTACCTAAAGTGGTCTCTTAAGTCTGATTTAGCCTTTTGATTTATCAATTTGAGTCTTTTTCATCTTGTGTCAAAACCTTGTCAAAATTATCTTCAAATTCAGTCTTCATACAAAACAGCTAAGTGTTGTGAGCTCGTGCCTGCCATCTTTTGGGCATCTACCCATACTACTAGGGAACATTATCCTTCATTTACATCCAATCTAATCTTCAATCAATCCAATCTTGACAAGGTTGTGTCATTCGATCTTCTTGAATCAAGTCATTCTTCAGTGTCTTCATCTTTCTCTTTTGCTTCATCCAAGGTTAATGGTGGAAACTAGAGCTTCCTCACACAAGAAATTTGGAGAAGCACCCAATACCTTACCTTTGTCTACTCATGTGGGTCCAACCTTTGATAAACTCTACAATTTAGGTCTTTACGAAGATGACGGTCTTGAAAATCTTCAATTAAAAACTGGTTACATACCCCCCCTCCATCAACCCATGGAGGTGATCAACAAACTCCACATCAATCTATCCCAGGGAGTCCTAAAACTTCTAACATGTCTCAGGGAGGGACAAACCATGGTTCCCAAGGACATAAATCACAACATGGTGCAGATCAAGATCCCACACCTTCTGAAATTGCTCGATATCAAAATGATGATGACTTCAAGAAAATGATGAGACATTTCTTGAAGGAAGATAGAGAAACATACTTCCTAGAGTTAGCTCATGAAGGGGCTAAACTTCCTCCCAACTTTAATGTTGAAGATATCATTACGCATGAGGAAGAAACTCCAATCACCGCTATGATGAAACAGATGCATGCCATGTAAGTCAAACTTAACAAACTTGAAAAAGAAAAGGAACCTAAGGAGTTCTCCATGGAGGCTTTATGCCCTTTTCCATTTGATAAAGACTTGTACATGCCGCCATTCCCTAAGCGAGTAGAAATACCTAAATACGATAAGTATGATGGAAACTCTGATCCTCAAGATCATGTCAGAGAATTTGGCACTCAATATATGGAGTTCATGCATGAACCAACCTACCTAATATGTCTTTTCCCTCGATCTCTGGAGGGTCGGCTATTCATTGGTTCTCAAAAATTCCATCCAAAATCCGGTCACTATGATCGACATCTAAAATCTAAAATAGAACTTAGGAGAACCATTCCTGACTTTTCTCAAATGATGGAGGAAGAAGTTTTCTCTATATGCTAAACCCATTCTAGAAACTGAGAAGCTGGAAATTTTCATCAACAATCTTGTTCCAGAACTCAACTACCATTTGGAAATGCAAAATCATACATCCTTTGATAAAATGGTAGAAAATGCAATCAAAATTGAGAAAGTACTTGTGCAAAAAGGAGACATATCACTTCAAAAGGACAAGTATGAATCTGGATCTAATTCTAAAGACAAAGGCAAAAACTAGAACAAGAATAAGGGCATCATCACAGATGGTGTTGTTGATACTATCTGTGCCCCATCTAAGGCACCCACTTTCAATCTCACTATTGGCACCCAAGCCATCAAAGCTTCCCAAGCTAAAGCAACAAAATCTAACAAGAAACCATCTAACTATAAACCCTGGGCTACAGATCCTAAATGTAAGTTTACTCCTCTTGGAGAATCCTTGGAATCCTCCATGAAGACTCTGCTGGCCAACAACATCATCTCCTTGCCTGAGATAAAGGTATTTGATCCTGAACCTAAACCAAAATGGTGGAGAGAGAACGATCTCTATGACTTTCATCGCAATAAGGGTCATAAGACTAATAACTGCATATGTCTGAAACACATCATACAAGACAAAATTGATAATGGAGAAATTGTAATTGACAATCATAAAAGCAATAATGATCATACAACATTCACGGAGCCATTTCTAAAACATGGTAAAGGAGATTCATCTTCTCAGCCTAATATGGGTGCTAAAGTCAATTATGCCTACTCAAGAAACAATGTTGTCATCAATATGGTTGAACCATGCCTATCTGAGTGTTGCAATGTCATCACAATTATAGGAAAAGATAGAGAAAATCAATCAACAAATGCAGTTACTCGATCACAAGCTTAGGCACATCTGCAAGGACAAATCCCAGATTCATCCAATGTCCCTAAGATACCTTTCAATCTTTCATCATCTTCTAAATAGAAAGCTTCCTCTAAATCTTCAAATCCTAAAGACACGAGACCAACATCATACAGTATTGTCCAACAACTCCAGCATACCAATGCTAAAATCTCCATGTTTGAGTTGCTTTGGATATCTCTAGCTCATAGAGCCATTCTAGACAAAGCTCTGCTTGGATCCAATGTTCCTGACAACCTTGATTTAGATAGATTCCAGACTATGGTTGGTCATTTGACATCTCCACAATATATCTCCTTTTCAGAGGAAGATGATAATTCCTCGAGTCATCTGCATAACCAGCCCTTGTACATTGAAGTCTTGATCCAAAACCATCATGTCAAATGTGTGTTGATAGATGGAGGCGTTGGTCTCAACATTTGTTCTTACAACTTGATCACACAATTGGGATTCTCTGAAGCTACCATTGGTCCTAATAAGAAGATAACTATCAAGGCATATGATGAGAAAGAAAGATCTTCCAAGGGAACTATTATCTTACCTATCAGAATAGGACCCGTTATCAAAGACACCATATGTCAAGTTCTTGATCTACCTTTGGCTTACAACATCCTTCTAGGAAGACCCTGGATACATGAAATGAGAGCTATTCCTTCCACATACCATCAATGTGTGAAATTTCCTTATGAAGGAGTAGAGGTGATGATTCCAATGGACCTATACACAACTTGCAATGCATTGAAAGAAAGTGTTGATAAACTTGTTCCTAATAACATAGAATCTTATACTAAGCAGATAGACATTGCTTCAACATCCAAGATGGAAGACATTGCTAAAGAAGTCAAAATCAAAGACAATGGTATGGGAGAATACACAATGGAACCTGTTTTATCTCTCACATCTCTCCCGTTGTCCCCTAAATCTTATGGACAACCTTCTGACAAAGTGAAACCTACAGCTAAAGAATCCCAGGTCATATTCAATGGAAGCTTTGTCAAAGAGCAAGTATCTAAACAAGAGTTTGAAGAAGAAGAAGTTGTGCTTGCATGGTCATACAAGGATGAGTCTCAATCCCAATCAGTTTAGAAATGTGACTCCACTTCAAGTAAAATTCCTTAGAAGTCATATGGACCAGGGGATAAATTGATCACAAAAATGGGATACACTGGAAAAGGGCCTCTAGGACTACAAGGTAAAGGTCTTCTATCACCTCTTGATCATCATGGCTAAACACACAAGAATACAACAGGTCTAGGATATCAGAAGAAGCCTTTCTATCTTAGCAAAAACTCTCCACATGTCTTAGAACAAATTGAACCATCAGCAGCAATTCAACCAAAGGAAGAAACACCATAATTTGATAGTGATGATTCAGACACTACTGATGAGCTCATTCCTTATGAGCGTTTTCCCAAAGAAATACTAGACCTCCTCAAAGATGAAGATAAAACTAAGGAGAACATCAATGTAGTAGATACACAAGAACAAATAGTTTCACCACAAGAACTAGTTGATCTTGAGGAAAACCAAATAGACAAGGAGGAAGGTTGTAGCTATTCTGAGACCGATTCTCATGAGTATGAATTCAAATCATAATCTAATGGTAACCCTTCTTGGGGTATTCATCCTGATTTTACACACATTCTCAAATTTCCTAGAGGCATAGATGCGGAATCAAATGACTATGAATGGGGAGTCATTCCAGACGAAGATGAGCTTATCACATAAAAACATATTGATGTTGTTCACCAATATGCACCTAAACCCAATGTAAGTCTAGAGTGAAATAATGAACTTAATGTGTCTTATCCACCAATGGTTGAAGTGGACTCCCACAATGACATTGAGCCTATTCATGAATTGAATGTTTTGAGTTGTAATATCACCTTCAAACTCAAGAGTCAAGTTAGGACCAATGATGACATATCCATATCCATAAACACTATTTCCCAATCTTTCACCACTTTGACTATCCAACATCCTGAACTTCTTGACCAAACCTCCATGAATCCGAGCCAAGGTATCTATACCTTTCCAGCTACCTCAATGTAGTTGAGCCTATGATGACTTCCATCAGTGAACTGAGCATTAGCACGACAGAGTCATACATCAAGCATCTTAGTCTAAATAATAGAAATAAAAATAAAAAGAAAAGGAGTTCTGAGGGTGAAAACCACTTTGTGGCAGTCTCAAAACCTACAAAAGTAAAAATAAAAGATGCATCCAAAGGTGAAAACCTCTCTGAGGTGCCTAAGGATGAGATATTTGATGTCCTTTTGAGTCATTTACAGGATAGATCTCCAGTTATAATTGAGCCCACTCAATCCATCAACTTGGGAACAATAGAAGAACCACATTTGATCCATGTAGCACAATCCTTATCAGAAGAAGAAAAGAAAAAAATTACCACATTCTTAAGAGAAAAGAAGATCAACTTTGCATGGAAATATTTAGATATGCCAGGGTTGGATCCTGATCCTATAATGCACCATTTATCTATAGCTCTAGGGGTCAAACCTATTAAGCAAAAATTAAGAAAGATGCATCCACATGTTGTACTCTTAGTCAAAGTTGAATTAGAGAAACTACTAAAAGCCAGATTCATCTGTGTTATTGACTATGCTGAATGGATCTCTAATATTGTACCTATTTCTAAAATAGATAAATCAATCAGAGTGTGCACAGATTTCAGAGATGTAAATAAAGCATGTCCTAAGGATGATTTTCCATTACCTAATATTGATATGATAGTGGACATGACTGTGGGCTTTGAGATGTATTCTTTGATGGATGGTTTTTCTGGATACAACCAAATAAAAATTGCTCTAGAAGATCAAGAGAAAATTGCTTTCACATGTGTGTGGGGTACCTTCTGTTGGAATGTCATGCCATTTGGGCTTAAGAATGCTGGTGCTACATATCAATGAGCTATGACATCTATCTTTCATGACATGATGCATCGAACTATGGAGGATTATGTTGATGATACTTTGGAAAAATCTATTATAAGATCTGAACATCTAAATGATTTGAGCAAAATAATAGATCGAATGGAGAATTTTAGTCTTAGGCTGAACCCTAAGAAGTGTGCTTTTGGTGTCAGTTCTAGAAAGCTCTTAGGCCACATTGTTTCAAAGAAAGGTATTGAAGTCGATCCATCTAAGGTCAAAGCTATCATGGAGATGCAACCTCCCAAGAACATCAGTCAAATGAGAACATTACAAGGGAGAGTATAATCTATTAGACACTTCATATCTTAGCTAGCAGATATATCACAACCTTTTACAAAAACATTACATAAAGGTGTGACCTTTGCATGGAACAAGGAATGTGAAAATCACTTTAATCATATCAAGAAATATCTATCAAATCCTCCTATTTTGATGCCTCCTATACAAGGGAAGCCATTGATCTTATATGTCTCTACCACAGATACATCACTGGGGGCATTACTAGCACAACATGATGAGAACAAGAAGGAAAGAGCTATATACTATATTAGTAGAACATTGGTAGCATATGAGAAGAACTATTCAATGATTGAGAAAGCTTGTTTAGCTGTGATCTTTGCATCACATAAACTGAGACACTACATGTTAGCTCATACCACACATTTGGTCGCTAAGATTGATCCACTAAAGTACCTCCTAAGCAAAGCTTCCCTCACAGGTAGGTTAGCTAAATGGGTGATGCTATTAAGTGAATTTGACATCGAATATGTTGAAAGAAAAGCTATCAAGGGACAAGTAATTGTAGATCAATTGGTTGATGCACCTTTGTTTGATGATACACCAATGCAAATGGAATTCCCAAATTCTTCTATCATGAATCTTTCTTCTAGAGCATGGAAGTTATGCTTTGACGACTCCTATACATAGAATGGATCTAGAGCAGGCATATTGTTCATCACTCCTCAAGGATACTTGATCCCTAAAGCATTCCGAATAAAGTTTCCTTGAACAAATAATATTGCTGAATATGAGGCCCTTCTTAATGGCATGAAGATAGCAATTGAATGGAGAGTAACAGAACTACACATTCATGGAGACTCACAACTTGTAATACACCAAGTCAATGATGTGTATCAAATGAAAGATGGAAAGCTAATCCTATACAAGAGAATGGTAGATGATCTAAAGAAATATTTCATATATATCACCTTTGAACAAATTCCTAGAATGGAGAACAGGGCTGCTGATGCTATGGTAACGCTCTCTACTTTATTGCAGTAGCCTGAACATGAGCTATGCTACAAGTTCCTGGTGGAAGCACTCTCTTATCTTGCATATGATTCCCCTAAAACGCGCATGATTTGCATTGTTGTTAGTCATGATTCATCCTGATACAAAAACCTTTTCTCTTATCTCCAAGACCAAATCATTCCTGATACCTTCAACCTCCATGAGAAATGATACCTTATTCAAAATGCATCCTGGTATGTCATCATTGGTCATGATCTGTATAAACGAGGTCTAGATGGTACACTCCTTAGATGTTTAGAATAAGAAGAGTCTCAATGTGCATTAGAGGAAGTCCATGAAGGTATATGTGGCTTACATTCAAATAGTTTAACACTAGCTTGAAAACTTATTAGGGCTGGGTACTATTGGCCTGAAATGGAAAAAGAGGCTATCAAGTTTGCTAAAGACTATCAAAAGTGCCAAGTACATGGTAACTTAATTCATGCACTAGGGAGAGATCTAATTCCCTTTACTACACAATGGCCTTTTCAACAATGGGAATTTGATTTGATAGGAGCCATTTATCCTCATTCTTCTAATGGACATACCCATATCATTACAGCTACAGGTTACTTCACAAAATGGGTAGAAGCAGTTCCTTTGACTCAAGCAACCGGAAAACAAATTTCAATGTTCATCTTGAACTACATCATATGTTGGTATGGTATTCGACATTCTATAGTCATAGATAATGGTGGACAATTCAAGAACAGAGACTTAGATGATCTATGTGCCAAATTCAAGATTACACAACATTGGTCATCAATATACTATCCTCAAGGGAATGGACAAGCAGAGGCTTCAAATAAGAATCTATTGAAAATTCTACACCCATACAGTTAATAAAACAAGAAGAGACTGGCATCTCATGATCAATCCACCTCTCTGGGCTTACAAAACAAGTATCAGAATGCCCACTAGGGCTACACCATTCACTTTAGTTTATGGGTTTGAAGCGGTACTGCCTATTGAGGTTAAAATCCCATCACTAAGAATCAGAATGCATGGTCTAGTAATTGATGATGACTACAAAGTGTCTAGGTTGCAAGAACTTGAACTACTAGATGAGTGTAGACAAGCAACGTATGATCATCTTAGAGTATATCAGAAGAGAATGTCTAGAGGTTACAACAAGAAAGTCAGACACAAATAATTTCAGGTTGGCGATCTAGTCTTGAGAGAAAATCTTAAAAATCAATCACATAGAGAGCGCAAGGGGAAGTTTGAACCCAACTGGTTGGGTCCCTTTGTTGTCACTACTACTTTTGGCTCTGGTGCCTATCATCTCTCAACGACCGATGAAGAACAGCTCTGAGAACCAATCAATGTTCTCCATCTAAAGAAATTTTATGCCTAAGGCATTTAGTCTATGGTAAAATGTCCTGAAAAAAATCAGAAAAAGTCCTGAAAAAATGAACATCTTGGTGAAAACCTAGCAATAGGCACCTTGGTGATTCACAAAAAAAAAAAAAAAAAAAATTGAAAAAAAAAAAAAATACAAAAAAATGAGAAAAAGAAAAAGTGTCTTGGTGAAAACTTGGAAATAGGCGCCTTGGTAGCAAAAATAGAATCTTTGCCAAGATGGTGAAAACCCGACAAATAGGCACCACTTGTTTCAAAATGCTCCATCTATCAGTGCAATCTTGGTCTCTCCCAACTTTCAATCTTGCTTTAGTTTGTACATACCTCCCGGTTTGTTTTCGTATTCCTGTTTTCAATAAAGTCGATTTGTGCACCAATCGGCTCAAACATCTGTATCCTATTAATGTTCAAACTTGGGGGCAATCAAAGTCATATCCTACAGTCCTCAATATCTCAGATGAGTCATATCCAGTCAAAGTCCTTTGAAGCTACATTTGAGTCAGCTAGTCAGTCTCCTCTCTAGAAAGGATTTTGCATCTACAACAACGAAATCAAACATCAACACAAATTGAAAATAATCTATGTTTTTACATGCTTTTATCTCCTTGTATGCTTACTGATTCACATTGAGATTTTTTCATATTGTTTCCCTTCGAGCTCTTTGATTATGTCCTTTATAGGATTTAGAGAGTGATGACTGGGGCATAATCTTTTCTTTGTTTTCTGCTTGTATGTGCAAATCTAACAACTTTGGAAATTCTGGATTGAAATGGTGTCTGTCTGTAAGAGCCTCTATCTCATATTGGATGGCCATGCATACCTCGACCATTGATACCTGAAAAATTCAAGGAAGTTTGATCTAACTATTGTCTTTTTGAGAAAGTTCTTACTCCTAGTATGAAACGTGATCTTACCCAAGGATGTGAATGATAAAGGGTCACTACGGGTAATTCATACTTGATTTAGAATGATCTCTTTACTACTTGATGTGTTTGTACCACAAGGCATATTCTGGTCATCATGACGTCTATGTTTTGATGCTTATACAAATTGATATATCAAAATGGACATGATATTCAGGTCATCCTGGCGTTTGTGCCTTGGTGCTTATATCTAATCCGACATTCTGAAAACAAAATCAATATTCATGTCCATGGTTGTCTAGCCAGTGGGCGTTGTATTGATTCTTGCGCATACAAATCAATATTCATAGTTTCCTAACTAGTGGATGTTGTATTGATTTATCCGGTTACCTAATAAAAATTCAATGATGAAAATGACCAACACATGATCAGTGACTAGTTCCTAGGTCTTAGGTTTGCATCTCATTTTGCACTTTGCATGATTACATTTATCTCACGATTGCCCAAATCAGCTTGACACTCAAACGATTCTTCAAAACTATGCTAAACATGACACAAGGACTGAGCATTGTATGAAGGTCCCTCCAACTAAACAGTAAGCATAATCCATTTTCGGGATCAAAATTAAAATCTGAGATCGTTTACTTTGCCAAAATCGCGATTTAAAATTTTCAGACCCAGGACGGCTGACTGCTTGCACAATCAACCTTCAATCTTCATAGACATCCACAATTCAACTTAATTGATTACCTAACATCAAACTATCAAAATTTCAACTTGGTCAACCATGGTCAACTCATGGTCAAACCTAGTCAAACTTGATCTTCAGGACCTCCAAATGATGCAGAATGCGTTTACGAACGTTTATAATCACTTCTTCAATCAATTAACATGCTTCTAAACCATTCAATGCTGACTTTTCTTGTCAGATTTCAATTTTCATCCCAAAGGGGGCTTGGTATCGCATATCATTCAAATTTGTAAATCTAATCTTCTCTCAGTAATCAAGACAATAACCACGTCTAGTTGTTGATTCATCAAAAGTCCTCGTCACTTGGGGCACATCACTTGGGGCATATCAGATTCATCAAGATCCATATCAATCTGGTACCCTAATCAATCTTGTAAACTATATCAGCTTTTCGTAACCATCAGTTCATTAGTGTTATCTCCTTGGTTCTTCGTAACTGAAGGATTCAGATGTGATACCATTACGATTCCTTTGGACAATTAGGTCTGGAATAAGGTCACTCACTTCTTCCTAATCATAAGGTTCAGAATCAGGCATTTTGATACTTTTTCGTAATCACCAGTTCATTGTTGCTATAGTTGACATCATCATGATTCTTGGTCAACCAGGACCTGAATCAACTTTTCTAATCTTTCAATCAGTTTTTGTCTCAAAATTGATTCATCTTTCAAATAAGTTTCATACATCTACATCAAACACAGACTAATCTTTGAACCACTACGCTTCACACAATGATTCAAAGAGGGGCAAAATGTAATACCCCAAAAATGGGCTATAGGTTCATTAACCTCTTACATCAACAATTTGATCAAAATTGACATCAAAGTCCTAACCTAAGGCACATCTGCACATCGAAATCCTAATTGATTTTATCTTAATTCTGCATCGGGGAATATTCTTTGAATATTCCTAATTTATCATAATTATCTTTAATTGAATATTATTTGGTGATAAATGTCATTATTTATCCTAACGTTGATTAATTGAATATGATAAATATTTAATTAATTAAATTTGATTCTGCCACTTAATTATTTAATTAGATTTAATTCTATTTATTCCTAATTATATTATTTAATTTTGACAATAAATCAAATCTCCTACAAATAATTGATTAAATATTTATTTAATTGATTAAATCCAAGTTGTCAATATTTAATAATATAGTTTTGAATAAAATTTTGATTTAATAATTGATTAACCCATAAATCAGCTATTTCAAATTTAAAATCAGTTAAGTGGAAAATAAATCACTTTATTTTTAAATTAATTCAAAATAAATCATGCACAATCAGTAAAGCAGGCAACTAGAAATTAACAACCAATTTCAAATTTAAACTCAACATGTGATTGTGAGTTGGAAATTGATCTAAAACTCTATTTTGAGTTAAAAGCTATTTTTGCATAATTTTGTGAGTTAATCTATTTCTAATTTCTTGTTGACTCAAAAATCAACTCGAGTTTATCAAGAGTGATTTATGGCTTTTTCCCAATGCATCCTCAAGCCCTAGATTTCTATAAAATCAAGGCTCATCTCTTCACAAATTATCTCTTGAATTTGCACAACTACTCTGGCGAATTTACAACTGAAGAACAAAGCTTTTGCGACAGGCAATTTTGTGAGATCATTTCATAGTTTTTCATAGATTTTGCATAATTTTGCATTCATCTTCATAGCATTGTTAGATTAATTGCATATCATTTCAATTCAATCTAGATTAGTTTCATATCAAGTTTTTCATCTAATTGCATCAAAAATCAAAAAAAAAGAGATTAATTTGCATTCATATTTCATTGTTTTCATCATTTTAAATCCTTCGTTTAGGTGTTGCATTGTCACTGATCTTGTTCTAATTTGATAATACCATACTCGCACCTACTAGAAGGCAGTAAATCACCTGGTTAGCTTAGTTTCATTTATTTACAGATTTTGATTTTGCTAACCTCTAATGTTTTACTGAAGTGTTGTGTCTGTAGCTAGGTACAATTTTCACACACACAAAAGGATTTGATATCAACAAAGTTAGTTGTCATCTACAGATCAAATTTTAGTTTTACTCTCTAGAAATTGTGACAAATAAAATCTCCTAATAGAGTAGACTTAACAATCTTATGTAAAATCTCTTAATTGAGTGCACACTTGAAGAGTGTGGCTAAAATCCTCTAACCAGGTAGATCTTACTGATCTTTTTGTTACTCCTAATAGTATAAGATCATCAAAAGTGATCAATCTTTGTAGCCTTAACCAAAAACTTTATTTACTGTAGTAGTGAATCTTTGTGGGTTCCATCCCCACCATAATTTTTACCTTCTAACAAGGGTTTCTGCGATACCAAAATACAAGTGTTATGTGTATGAAGTTTCATGTATGCATAGTTGATTAGTTTACAAGTATTTATATTTTAGTTATGTTGTTGAATGTATGATGAATGCAAATGCTACAGTCGGTTAATGAATTACATTTCTACAAGGATTCAGTTGAAAAGGTTTTAGGGTTACTGATTCACCTCTCCCCTCTCAATAACTCACCTTTTCATAATCCCAACAATTGGTATCAGAGCTAGTTCTCTTGTTGAGGAAGTTTAAAAACTGAAGAGAAATGATCTTAAGGATGGAAAGGTATAAGCTTGATAAGACTATTGAAAAATAGAGATTGGAAATGTAGATTCTCATGGAACAACTTAAGGATGCAAAAGAAAAACTTAGTGATTTACTGATCAAAAGGAAGGAATTGGCATTTCAGCATAATGAGACTGATTCTCGGGTTGAATAGATAGAGGAATTATCTGAAGGATCTGGAAACATATCTGATGCATCTAAAGGAACCATATCAGATCTATCTAAAAAGAATCAACACCTTACCAAACAAGTGAAAGCACTGCAAATTAGACAAGAGACTCAAATGGTAAGAATGATTGATGTCATGAACAATGCAAGACAAGCTAAACAAGAAAGAAATTTGGCTATTGAAGATAGAAGACAAATGACTGAAAATCTAGAAGAGAAGGAATTTGAAATACTAAGACTTGCCCAACATCATTTTGAAATTTCCAATCAGATGGTTGTCATGAGTTAGGAAGTCAACCGAGTGAATAGTAATCTTACTAGAAGATTGGAAGTTGTTGGCAAATTAAGGAAAGAGAATGAAAGAATGAAGAATAAAGTGAAGATACAACAAAAACATAATGAGATGATTAAGAAAGTTGAAGAAAGTACCAAAAGGATGGATGAATTTCTAAACAGTCAAAGAAGTCTTGACAACACTACTGTTTTAGGTTATACCGAGCAGGGAGAGTCATCAAAACAAGCTGAAAAAAGGAATGCCTATGCAAATCCAAGGCCAAAGAATCTCTCATGCTATCACTATGGTAAACCATGTCACACATCAAATGTCTGCAAAAGAAAAGGTATTCCTAAATCTACTCCCAAATTTGATGGTTATTGTTATAATTGCAACAAGTATGGACATCAAGAACATGAGTGTAGATCAAAGTTCACTAATACATTTGGGGGCATTTTGCGATGGCTATGTGTCTCAATTGCGATGGCTATGTGTCGCAATAGCAACACCCATAGACGTCGCTATTTTTTAGTCGCAAATTGTGACGTCTATGGGTAGCCGTCACAATTGCGGCGCCCTCCCATCGCAATGTTGCTAAAATTTGTTAGCGGCATGGGCATCGTCCCCCCGTCGCATGGCTTTGGAGGGCCGTCGCAATTGCGATGGTCCTCCCAAGCAATTGCGACAGGCGCCTGCATCGCATTACGATGGGCACCTGCATCGCATTACGACGGGTCCCGTCGCAATGGCGACGCCCGTGGGTGGATTAAAAAAATAAAATTATTTAATACATTGCTAATGAACCACATTAATGCTTTTTTCTTTCAACAAATGAGGACAGCCACTGTAAAGACAACATGATAATGTACACTCACTGTAAGGATAGTCACAAATGAGGACATCTCACAGTGACTGTCCCTTGTGTAATTGCCACTTGAATGTATTGCTATTCAGCCACATTAATGCTTTTCTTCTTCAACAAATGAGGATAGTCACTGTAAAGACAACATGATAATGTACACTCACAGTGAGTGTACATTATCATGTTGTCTTTACAGTGACTATCCTCATTTGTTGAAGAAGAAAAGCATTAATGTGGCTGAATAGCAATACATTCAAGTGGCAATTACACAAGGGACAGTCACTGTGAGATGTCCTCATTTGTGACTATCCTTACAGTGAGTGTACAATATCATGTTGTCTTTACAGTGAGTGTACATTATCATGTTGTCTTTACAGTGTCAATATATGCATTATTACTTAAACTGAAGAGTACTCTAAATAATATGTCATTGTGGAGTTCTGATTGCTTCCAATTTGATATACACTTGTTCTACTTATGTATCCAGCATCATGTAAGAAAAGTTGATGCTTTTAAAATAGATTCATTTAGCCATGAAATGCCTGTGCATGTTACATACAAGATTCCATGGCCCAAAACTGATTACTCATTATAATTCATGTACAGAATGATAATCAACCACAACGAGGCATGCGTAGGTGCTGCTTAGATTTTGAGGCATCAGAAGCTCGTAGAAGAAACTTGACCAATGGCTCATGGAATGCAACAAACTTATTGCCTAAAACAAGAGCATTGGTAACCACAGATGATGGTTCTGAAAAGAACACTTCACCATCAATGTCACGTGAGGGAACTGCAATTTCTGATGGCAAGCAACTTGTAGTATGTAAGAGAGATGCAGGTACAGATGCTGGGAGAAGTTCCCAATCTTTATCTGTTGGACAGTTTTCATCTGCAAAATAGATTATAAAAACATGAAAATATATTAGAGATGTTTGATATTGATACAAAACAACACAGATTCATTTCTTCATACACCTGTATATCATAAAAATCCTTGCACACTTCGAAAAATTGTATTGCCTTTTACTTACTCAAAAGTAATTTACATAAAGCAGTCATTTGATTAACATGGATCCTAATATTCACAAGTACATGGTCATGTGCTCCATCGTAGCATCTTATAGATTTAGATCTGTTCTCTGAAATAATTCAATGTTTTGTTTACAATCCACAAAAGAAATATTTTCCCTCATCTACTTAATCCTAAACAAAAGGCCATATAGCAATATAGATAGAACTATATAATAGAAACCATAAACAATGGTAACCTTAGCAGCAGCAAGAAATTGTTGCAAAAACTTTACCTTATCATACCCAGATTGTTGCTTTGCCTGGCGAAGGGAAATTTGATCAGTAAAATTGACACAGAGTATGCTGTCTCCATTGTCATGCTGGATAACAAAACACCAACTTTAATGGGCATGTACTGTCCCTTGTGTAATTGCCACTTGAATGCATTGCTATTGAACCACATTAATGCTTTTTTCCTTCAACAAATGAGGACAGTCACTGTAAAGACAACATGATAATGTACACTCACTGTAAGGATAGTCACAAATGAGGAAATCTCAGAGTGATTATCCCTTGTGTAATTACCGCTTGAATACATTGCTATTGAACCACATTAATGCTTTTTTCCTTCAACAAATGAGGACAGTCACTGTAAAGACAACATGATAATGTACACTCACTGTAAGGATAGTCACAAATGAGGAAATCTCAGAGTGACTATCCCTTGTGTAATTGCCGCTTGAATACATTGCTAATGAACCACATTAATTCTTTTTTCCTTCAACAAATGAGGACAGTCACTATAAAGACAACATGATAATGTACACGGGCTGTAAGTGTACATTATCATGTTGTCTTTACAGTGACTGTCCTCCTTCAAGTGGCAATTACACAAGGGACAGTCACTGTAAAGGCAACATGATAATGTAGAGAAACGTTGTCATTTGTATTTTCAACAGTGCCGAGAGAGATTCCCTTCGTGAAATCACAGCTACAATTTCTGAGTACGTTGGGTTTATTTTTCTTTTGTCATTATTATGTAATCTGGTATTCAGCTGTTACAGAGCTAAAATACCCAGAAATGAGGACATATCTGTGTTGAATTTATTGTTAGCGGCTTTGGTTATTTAGAAGTTTAATTTTATTTGTTCATCTTTCAAGCACAAACATTTTGTGGACCGTAACATCTTCATTGTTTCGGGTATGCAATGAAACAGCCCTAACTTGCAACTACCTTCACGGTACTTGTGTACATTATCATGTTGTCTTTACAGTGACTGTCCTCATTCAAGTGGCAATTACACAAGGGACAGTCACTGTGAGATGTCCTCATTTGTGACAAGGACAGTCACACATGAGGACATCTCACAGTGACTATCCCTTGTGTAATTGCCACTTGAATGTATTGCTATTCAACCACATTTATGGGCCCGTTTGGACCACAGCACACAGTAGCATCTACAGAGAAGAATATCCCAGGTGTAACAAGTTGTAAGAATATACCAACAGTTCTAAGAAGTTCCCTAGCACATAGTAGCATCTACAGAGAAGAATATACAACATGAGGGCAGCCACTATAAAGACAACATGATAATGTACACTCATTGTATGTGTACATTATCATGTTGTCTTTACAGTGACTGTCCTCATTCAAGTGGAAATTACACAAGGGATAGTCACTGTGAGATGTCCTCATTTGTGACAAGGACAGTCACACATGAGGACATCTCACAGTGACTGTCCCTTGTGTAATTGCCACTTGAATGTATTGCTATTCAACCACATTTATGGGCCCGTTTGGACCGCGGCACATAGTAGCATCTACAGAGAAGAATATCCCAGGTGTAACAAGTTGTAAGAATATACCAACAGTTCTAAGAAGTTCCCTAGCACATAGTAGCATCTACAGAGAAGAATATGGGTCAACGAGGTTGACTTCAAAGCCATGTAATCTAATGGTAATAGTAATATCATAATTTGACATACTATCAGAAATACTTCCTAAATAGACTATTCAATCTTATAAGAGATGGATTCATGAGAACTATTATTTATGAAATATGAGTCAATGACTTTAATTAAAAAAATTACACAATCTAATTCTTGTAAAAATATCAAAATTTGACACATTGAAAATACCTTCCAAAAGTATCGTTAATTGATTAATATGAATCACTACTCATGAAATATAATTTTATAAACCTAATCTAAAAACTACACAATAAAAATCTTAATAGCAATATTGTAAGAAACTATTCCCAAAAGCAAGCCTAACAAAATTTGATGAAAATAATTTTTGTTTCACTCAACTTTGACATTCACAACTTCCTCTTTTATTATAATAAGAAAAAAAATGTCTTTTTAGATATACCTCATGAACCATACTCGAATAATCTATCATTTTTCTTCTCAAAAACATATTTGCAGAGCCTGCTTCTTTTACTTGTTTGTACTTTTATCTCTCTGATGGAAAGGGTTCCTTCAGGACACATTTTTCCAAGTTCACTGCTTGAGATATTTGAGGAGGGTTCCCCTGCTTGAGTATCCATCCAACCCATATTCGAGTAGTTCTACAATTGCACAGTCTAAATTAATAATACTGACAATTGAATGACAAATGATGATACATAGAATTGATATAAACTAATCCTAAAAACACTAAAACATTATTAATATATTTATATTTCATAAATAAAATTGATATAAAAGATCTGGAAAGATACATTAAAAAATAGAAAAACAGTAATTTATAATAGAAGGAAACTTAAATTGCTATTTAAAAAAAAAACAAGAGTCTTAAATCTTATCATTTTGTTTCATTATCATCCATAAGTACACACCTCTAGCATAATAATTATATTTTACCACCCATAAAATGAAAAAAAGATTTTCACAAGAGAAATTGAAGCTAGATTATAAAAATGAACCATCTTATTGGAAACTGGAACTGTTATCATACCCAAAAGGACTACAAAATTTCACCTTATCATACCCAGATTGTTGCTTTGCCTGGCGGAGGGAAATTTGATCAGTAAAATTGACACAGAGTATGTTGTCTCCATTGTCATGCTGGATAACAAAACACCAACTTTAATGGGCATGTACTGTCCCTTGTGTAATTGCCACTTGAATGCATTGCTATTTGATGCAGGGGCATCCCTAATGCAAGCCAAAGACACCATGATTGAAGGAAGTTGCCATGAAGCCAAGGAGTCAAATCCTATCAATTGGAACATAAGATTTTCACCTTGGAGCTTTGAAGGATTGACTGGTGAAAGGTCCTTTTGATTGACAAATTAGAGTCACAACACATCAGAGTCAAATCAGAGTCAAATCAAAATAACTTTAATAAGGTTCCTAAAGTTTCACAACACATTTTTAACCTTCTCGGCAAAGTTGTTTGCAAAGTTGTAATGCAACTTTAAAAGTTGCTTAGCAAAGTTGACATTTGTTGGATAAACTGTTCTAACCACCTAGATGGTTGAACCAACATTTGGAGAGCCTATTTTAGGCTTCAAATGGTCGAAGACAGATAGAGAACTAGTATTGTAATCATTTTTCTTTCATAAAAAATAAAAATAACCCTGTTTTAGTGCATTTCTGGTGAAAAATGAACTTTGTACGGCTGTACGGATGGTGGTTGGATGATAAAATTTGCCTGGAAGTTGTAATAGTGACATCTGATGCTTGGAAGTTGGTTTGATTGATTCTCTTTGTTTTATATCTAAGTTATTTCAAATTTTCTGTGCATTGTTTACAAACCCTCATTTTCAGGGTTTGACTGATGTAAAGACCTTAACTCACGTTTCAACCATTGGAATTCCTTCTTCCTTGGTGGAATGAGAGTTAAGGATGTATATTTGTATATTCTAAAAGCCCTGAGGTAGGGGGTTGCATCTGCATTTGTTGAGAGCGAGCCCTAGATCAAAAACTACCATGTTTTTGGCTGGGAAGATGGTAATCAGAATAAAATCAGAAGCTTGCATCGTATTGAGGACTTGAAAACTTGTGTATTCTTGTTTATCTGGATTAGGAGAACACTCCAAAACTCTGACCTTGGTTTCATACACCCATTTTACACAAGGGACAGTCACTGTGAGATGTCCTCATTTGTGACAAGGACAGTCACACATGAGGACATCTCACAGTGACTGTCCCTTGTGTAATTGCCACTTGAATGTATTGCTATTCAACCACATTTATGGGCCTGTTTGGACCATGACACACAATAGCATCTACAAAGAAGAATATCCCAGGTGTAACAAGTTGTAAGAATATACCAACAGTTCTAAGAAGTTCCCTAGCACATAGTAGCATCTACAGAGAAGAATATACAACATGAGGGCAGCCACTGTAAAGACAACATGATAATGTACACTCATTGTATGTGTACATTATCATGTTGTCTTTACAGTGACTGTCCTCATTCAAGTGGCAATTACAAAAGGGACAGTCATTGTGAGATGTCCTCATTTGTGACAAGGATAGTCACACATGAGGACATCTCACAGTGATCGATTGTCCCTTGTGTAATTGCCACTTGAATGTATTGCTATTGAACCACATTAATGCTTTTCTTCTTCAACAAATGAGGATAGTCACTCTAAAGACAACATGATAATGTACACTCACTGTAAGGACAGTCACAAATGAGGACATCTCATAGTGACTGTCCCTTGTGTGATTGCCACTTGAATGTATTGCTATTCAGCCACATTAATGCTTTTCTTCTTCAACAAATGAGGATAGTCACTCTAAAGACAACATGATAATGTACACTCACTATAAGTGTACATTATCATGTTGTCTTTACAGTGACTGTCCTCCTTCAAGTGGCAATTACACAAGGGATTTATGTTTTCATTTGTGTTTTCAACAGCGCCGTAACCCTCCGCGAAATCACATCGGGATATAAGGGCAAAACAAACAAGAACGTTGTCATTTGTATTTTCAACAGCGCCGAGAGAGATAAACAAACTTAAAACTCAGACTTAAGAAAGATGAAGGCAATGCTTCAAAAGGCCGATGCCCTAAACATGGGAAAACACAATACCACCATTAAACGATGCCCTAGTCACCGTATCAATGCTGCCAGCTCCGTACCAGTATGCTGACTACTCACTTTCATCCTGTGATAAAGGTAACTTCATTAATCATACTTGAAATGGCAGCATACGAACTAAAGCTGATGAACATTTATAAACTAAAAGTTTAAAACTACAGATTACAAATGTAGTAGTTTCATACGAAAAGAACTTGATGTCTGAAATTTACCATTAGAAGTATCCAAAGGAATACCACAGTACTGTTGAACTTGGAGAATCGGAGATGATCTACACAGCAAGGTTCAACAGCTGTAAGGACTGTTACACCATCTTTAGCATTTGAATACATTTTCTCCTTGGCTTCTGGTGGATCCTCAAAGACCCCCAATGACGTTTTCCCTACAATTATCAATTGTTTGTCAGTATGAGATATTAATAAATAAACATTAATCACAATATTAGGCAAACAATGTTCTTGATGTCTGAATCTAAATCATAGAAAGCTCTAATAAAGCAGTTCTCAGTTTCACATTAAACTAAGTTTCAATTTCAAATGGTTATAATAATTTTTGCAAGTTATAAGTAGCTGGTTACAGTATATGACATAAAAAGAAAAAAAATCATTTCTATTCTTTTCTTCTTTTTCTCTTTCAACGAAGCTTTTGCACCACACAAATGCATACCAAGAATTTCTCAGGAGGTTTCAAGACCATTGCATACCAAACTTCTTCTCTGTAGATGCTACTATGTGTCGTGGTCCAAACGGGCCCATAAATGTGGTTGAATAACAATACATTCAAGTGGAAATTACACAAGGGACAGTGACTGTGAGATGTCCTCATGTGTGACTGTCCTTGTCACAAATGAGGACATCTCACAGTGACTGTCCCTTGTGTAATTGCCACTTGAATGAGGACAGTCACTGTAAAGACAACATGATAATGTACACATACAATGAGTGTACATTATCATGTTGTCTTTACAGTGACTACCCTCATGTTGTATATTCTTCTCTGTAGATGCTACTGTGTGCTAGGGAACTTCTTAGAACTATTGGTATATTCTTAGAGCTTGTTACACCTGGGATATTCTTCTCTGTAGATGCTACTATGTGCCGTGGTCCAAACGGGCCCATAAATGTGGTTGAATAGCGATACATTCAAGTGGCAATTACATATATTATAATGTATCTGTCTAGTCCTCATGACTGCTCATAACAGTACAAGTGATATTTTTTTGGGAGTGGGGAAAGGTTCGAGACTTTCACCTGTATGAAGAATCCTTTCTACCTAACACAAAAATGCACCCCATAAAACATCTGATTGGTTCGAGTATCTTTGAACTATTTGGGTCTATTGACAACACTAGACCAGTGTATACAGAATGACTAATTTCATGCAAGACAAGGTGATGCAGAGTGGTCAGCAAGAAACTTGGTCTTAAGCCCCAACCCACTTCAAGACACCAAAATGTTACACCTAAGCAATTTAGCCTCTGATTCTATCAGACTAGTTTAAAATCTCTGTACTAGAGGGACTTCAAAGGTTTCAAGATACTTCTAACACCTTATTGACTCAATCCCAACCAAGACCAAATTTCCTTTTAGGGACAAGTTCCCTGATTTTCTACCAAAAGAGACTTTATTGATCCTAGGCTTTTCCAACCCAATCAAACATTTGAAAACTCTTAAGATTCCCTAAAACATGTAGAATCATGCATTGGTTGTGTTCCAAACAACCCAAGACATCAAAATCACAAATAGACCTAGTGACTCTAGTAGGTCTCCAAAACCTGTTCTGCAGCAATAACTCTTCAATTTGACAAAGGACCTTATGAACTTATATGTTTTTTGAGTACCCTTTTTGATGTTCTAACAATCCTCCAACTCCCAGACCCTGACTCCACTCCAGCATATCAATGTCCTTATTGAGTCTGCAGACCTAATGCATGCCTTTGGGTGTGGGTTCCAAAACAAGGCATTGAAAATGGGTGCATGAAACCAAGATCAGAGTTTGAAGATGTCCACCATGCTCTAAAGATCTAGATTCAACAAGGTTTGAGGTCCTTTACTTGCCGCTACCCTCTGATCTTGCATAATCCATCAACTCCTAGTCAAGAACATTGAGATTCTTGACCTAGGGCTTGCTCTCGAAATTCTCTGGCTTAGTATCCTGTTCCAAAGCTTTTAAAATATGAAAATAAACCCCCTTAACTTGCATTTTAAAAAGAACAGAGGATATCCTATGGTTTATTTGCAAGTTAAGGCCATTTGAATGCAATAACCCAAAAAATGAGGGTTTGACAGAACAACAGATAAGAAAAAGGAATAACTTTGATATAAGGTGTCTTGAATCTACCAAATAAACTCTCAAAGCATAAGATATAAATACTCTAACTTCCACACTGGTCTACCCTCCCTTTCACATCCGTACACTGTACAGTGCTTGAAGGAAATGCACATAAAAGGCTCTGAAATAGTGGCTCTATCTGACAGAGAGTCCATGCTAGGCTTCATGACTAACCTAGAGCACATTCCTTGTTATGGAGGAAGTTTGAATGGTGAAGAACTTATGGAATGGATAGAGGACCTAGATAACCATTTTGACTACAAGTATCTTATTAATAACCATTTTGACTACAAGTATCTTATGGATAGAGGACCTTGATAACCATTTTGACTCATTTAGTATCTTATTGAGCTTCACTTTGTTTCAAGAATATAGTTTAATATTCTCTACTAAACAGGGCCAACCACGTGAAGGTGGAAGCTCATTTGGCCCCACCCCCCTCCCCCTAACATCACTCTACATTCCCCGTTAACATCTAACATTCATTCATTCTTTCAATTATTAATAAAATGTAACATTCAATCAATATCACATGATAACATTCATTAACACATTAGATTCGTTAACACGCAACATTCATCAATATGAAAATAAACACATAATTCATGAACATTCATTAGCACATAATTAAATTCATTGAGACATAAAATTCAGTCATTATCAATTAAGGTATTTAGATGACAATCATTTCTTTTTTCTCTTTCTAATTTTTTTTTCTATGTAAGCTCTAAGAGGAGCATCAGTGTTATCATCAATACCCCCCTCATCAGTTGTTTTGTTCTCTGTTCTTGATGATCTCAAATTCCTATGCTGCTGCAAAGGGGGGTCCTCTACAATAACAAATAAAAGAGTTAAATTTAAAATATTTAATTATAATTGTTACAAGTATTTAATTATTTTAAAGAACATAACTATGGCGCTCTTTAATTACCTAATCTGGCCACATCATTTTGTCTAGACTCAACCTCAACATGCTCATGAGCACCGACCCCTCGATCCTCTACAGTTGCTATACAAAATGTTACATTAATCCAAACACCAATTGTAATTACATATAAAAATTTTAATAGCAAATGTATACCTCCACCACTAGGATGCACATCATGCGAACCTTCATTATGCATAGATTGTGTAGAAGGATTGTCAGGCTGCATTCCAATATCCTGCACATTGTTATCATTGCTTTCTTAAAACAGATATACTCACTTTATATTAGAACTTAACATCAAATAGACTAATTGGTAAAGTATTCAATTTGAAATAAATTTCATTTAGCTTATTTACCTATGGCTCAGATGCATCATTATTTGAACCTTGCACACTGATTTCAGCTCGTAGCCGTTTAGCCATGGCTCTATAACCTTGTTGGAAGCCAATTCTCTTGTCCTCTTCTGTGAGGCATCTATTGAACTCTGACCCCTACATTTTTTCTTGGTATGGTGAATTTTACTTGCATTGTTTGATCAAAAAAAATTTCCTTGCAATATATAAAAAAATTGATACAAGTTTTCATTTACTAATACTTACAACTCGTGCTTGAAGTTTGGAAAAACCACCAGAGCCGAGCTTGTGTGTCCCGTGCTTTTCTAATCTTGCCTTTGTTGCCTTTGATGTGTTAGGCAATCTATGAAAAGTTTGAAATATGTTAGAGACCAGTACAGGAAAAATTTAGAGGTTAATTAGTACATAATTACATTCTCAAAAGTATCGCATACCTTGCTCTACTCTCTACTGGCGTAATTCCTTTTTTCATGTCGGCTTTATACTTTCCATCCAAAATCAAAGCCTACCACTCAGCCTCAAGAACACAGGGTGGACGCTCGTGCCTTGGGTTAACCTCTAAATATTTCCTGTACTGGTCCCTAATATACTTCAAACATAAACCAGCTCTTTCAAGGAGCTTGTTTCTCTCAAATGCATGAGGTACAAAAAGCTGGGTCATACTATGTACAAGATCATCCTTCAACTTTTTATCTTGGTTATTCCACCTTTTAAGTAAAAAAAACATGTTAGACTCATAAATGAAGAGAAGCTACCTTTAATATAGTTCAAGAAATTGATGAAAAGGAAAACTATTCTAGCAATGATATGAAATCAAAATAGTGGTTTGGGGTTTTAGTTAGGATATGATGTTCCACCATGTACGTATGGTGGACCCGAATATCCGCAAACACTCGTCACCAAGTTTTCGCCAAAAAATATCATTCCCTACAAAATAATCATGGGATCATTAGTCGATGAAGAGTGATCAAAAACTAAATTACTATTATATCACTATAGAATAATAATAACTTTAAAGTACCTGGAACTTTGGCTACTTTTAAGGGAATGCCTTCATCGTCGCTGATGATCAATACACAATCCTTCACCGTTCCCATACTAGGAACATGGGAACATCCAAGAAATGATGTTGCATCGGGACTTGTTGCATCTCCTATTGCAAAAAATGAAAACCATTATCAAATGCCTCCAAGAAATAATACTTCAAGGGAAATAAATTGGTGCAGAGCACCCATGGCACAAACACAATCAAGGGATCTACATCATAAACACATAACACTTAAACACATAACAAAAGAGAGAAAAAGAGGGATTTGTGTACCAGTAGATGGTGCAACAGTTGGTGCATTTAGGCTGTGTATTGTTGACATGGCAGTCAGCAAGACATTTGTGGCTGTCCTGGATGGAGGCGGTGTTGTCATATCATCATGGAAAGGAGCTGAAGAATAAAATTGTTAGAGCATGCATAAATATAGAACGCGTGGACTAGCATGGACAAGATTGTTAGAGCATTAAAAAAAAAGATTGTTCGAGCATGTATTGTCAATGATTATGATCATTCCTATATATATTCAGTGGAAAACACAAGTGGGGAATGGAACATGTGATCTACCTGAACCACTTGCAATACCGGCCTCATCATGGGAATGGGGTTCAAAATTACGCAAATAACTCTGTAAAGACAATGCATCCATATTTTAATTAATGTCATAAAAGAGCATAACATAAAAACCATTATTGAACTCTTGTAATAATTAAAAATTTCATTAATACTTACTTTAAAGTTTTCAGAAGTGCGCAACAACTTAGCTGCCCTGTCTTTTATTTCTTGAGTCTGAGGATGTATGGATACCAAACGTAGAAGTTCTTTCCCAATTTTCTTTAGCAGCTTTTTAATGGAACCGATCGGGTCATCGGTCTCTGCTAAATCAATAAAAAAAGGGTCCACAAGGGGGGACTCCTGAGGGACTGCAGGTTGCTTTCCCTCTCTCCGACCACCGGCCCTCTGTGACAACAATAGTATTAGTATTATCAAAATTACTCCAAAATAATGAAGAAAATAACATTAAAAAAAATAACATTTTGCTTCTATCTAGTTTGCACAATTACAATGAGTTTTACCTGCTCATGTGTAGATGAGCTAGGAATATCATCACCATCACCTTTGGGCGGTTGCTCCATATTGTGCCCCTGTGTCAAAGATCAAGTATAAAAATGTTAGCCAAAAATTTAATAACTAAATGGTATGTTGGAGTCATTGATTAGAAGTTGGTTTAATAGTATGTACCACCCCCATGATAGTAGCCTCGTTTGTATCTATGCGGTTCAAATTGTAATCAATAAGCAGCTCTTCCCCTGCACGTATTGATTTTATCACACAGATGAATACACGATTTCCCTCGCGCGCCTCAAATATGCAATTGGGTTGCTTTATAGTTGACCCAGGTCGTGTACTATTTATAAAACCCGCAATATTCCCTGTTGCTTTTGGCCTTCCATCAATGTATATAGCCACACTTTTACTTTGATTATTGTCTTACTGTTGTATATAATTTGCTGAGAGTGCATACCTACGCATACTTTTTTTATATTGAACAATATGCATCCAAATTTTGTAATCGTAACATGGTCCAACATACTCCATCAATTCAGAAACTTTGTTGTAAGACACCTTTATGCCATCCATAGAAAATAGGCCCAAACCATGTAATGATGATGGTGCTATGCGATATATCCTCTCATTAACACAAAAATCAGTGTTTATTGGAGGAAGTTCCTTGGGTACCCAATGTTTCTGTAGATGTTGGTACCTCAAGGGCACCTCGATGTCACCTTTTGTCTCATCATCATAAGAACATGACCCCCCTTGAGCAAGGAAAAATTTCATGTGTTTATTGAATTTCCTTCTAGTCCTTTGACCTCTAGTTAATCTCCCTATTCTAGATAAACTGCATGTCTCACTTTCCTCTTCTATTCCTATATTTCCCTCACTCGAGGAAGACACTTTTGACAAATACCTATTTGCTGGTACCTGCAAATGGGAGAGATCTTAGAAGACATCAATCTTACTATTGATAAGTGTATTAAATAGACTTTCTATAAGGTGTATTGACTTATACCTGTCGATCCATGAGACTGTGCGGGATGCTCTTGAAAGGGGTTCAATTTCCTGCAAATGTAATTCAATTATCGTGAGCATAATCACATCATAATCATAATCACATCCATCATAAGCATCACATAAAAATTAAAAACATTAAAACGTACACATTATAACACTTAAATTAGGCTCACATTAATATGTGTTTTAAATAGTTTTATTTAATTAATTTAGATTAATAGTTAATTTAGATTAGCAGTATTCTATTTGTAGTTGAAACTTGTAGCTTTTAAATAGATAATGAATAAACTATGTAACCATTTAAGACAAATATATTTCTATCAAGAAATGAATATTAAATACATTAAGGATTGATGGCATACCTTTAAATTTCATCATCATCATCCTCATCATCATCATCATCATCATCATCATCATCATCATCATCATCATCATCATCATCATCATCATCCTCGTCATCATCGTCATCATCATCGTCATCATCGTCGTCGTTGTCATCATTGTCATCATCATCAACATCATCATCATCAACATCAACATCATCTTCATCATCATCATCAGTAGCAGCATCATCGTCATCATCTTCTTCTTCTTCTTCATGAAAATTTGTCTCAGGAACATCATCCAATAATTGTCGATCGTGATCATCATCTACATCATCTTCTACTTCTTCGGTATCTTCTTCTTCCATCGCATTATACTTTATCGGCCTTCCTCTCGGTTCATGTCTAACAACAAATGACCAACCTGGTTTATGTGAAACCTCTGAGTAAAATACCTGCTCACATTGGCTTGGAAGAACATAGGGCTCATCCCCAACTAGCTCAAATGACCTTGTATTAACCATTGTAAATCCATTATCATGTTCAATAACAGTTCTATTAGGATCATTTAGATTAAGTCGTAGCCTGTACCATTTGACAATGAAGAGTACTAATTTGAAGGAACTAAAGTCGCACTCAAGTATATCATCCAAAATGCCATAGTATTGATTTTTAGACTCTTGAGGATCTAAGTCATTTCTAGATGAAATATTAGTCACTTGAAAGACTGCAGTTATTCCAGAATCACAAGTTTTCTTCGTGTCATCCAACACTTTGACACGAAATTTTTGACCATTACAGAACATACCCTTGTGGTGTTTAACCTGCAATAATATGTGAAACATGTCAAAATTATTATATCGTGAGTTGATAAACATACGGGTGATTAATAATTTTGTACGTACCTGGAAATCTCTTAAACTATATGCTAAATCTATTTCCCTTTGCGTAACATTAGAATCTCCATTACGATGAGCTTCTTTAATCAATGAAGATACACCTTCCCATGTTAATGTGTGACCAGAATGTTGACATCATTCAATCCATACCATCATCCAATCAAGATTGTTTGCAATATACAAATGTAGTGCATCCCACTCTCGAGCAACTGTACAAAAAAAAAATAGACGACTTACAACCGATTTATTTTGAAGATTAAGAAATAATTTATTACAATAACATCTTATAATTTATTACCTGTCACTTTCCTCAATCTACCTTTCCCCATCAAGTACTCCCCTTTGAATTTTTTAAAAGGGTCGAGATCCCAAATGCGATCTACATGGATATTTGAAGCAAACTTAGGAAGATATTCAGTAATGTACACCATAGTTTGGTATACCATGTATCCCTCTACCATAGAACCCTCAGGATGTGCTCTTTGTCGAACCAAAGCCTTCAAAGATTTCAAGTGCCTCTCAACCATCCACATTGACCTAGTGTGTGCAGGTCCACACAATTCAATCTCCTCAACTTGGTGTATGAGGTAGTGTTCTTGTGCATTGAAAAAAGTTGGAGATAGACACTTTTGCATTTCACACAGTAAATGAGGAATTCTTCTCTTCCAATAGTTTATATCTTCTTTATGGATTTCTTTAGATGACAACCACCTACATTAAGAGATTCAAGTCACAAAAAAATATAAATACGAGACTTTACAAAATAATATACAATAGATTACATAGCAAGAAAAACAAATCGCGAATATAATAAATATATACAACAAATTGAACAGATATTACTGCTTACCTCATGTATTTTCCAAGATCATATATCACTTGTTTGATGTTATTGTTGAAGTGCTTTGGGAGAGATAGAGGTAGCACGTACTGCAGTAATTATAAACCAATCATTTCATTATTTTCTAACATAACATAATGAATAGTACACGTAGTTTATGAATATATTGTAAATACAGAAGAACATAACTTACCTTGATGAAAGTATGCCAATCATGCATTTTGAGCCCTGGCCCAAATTCACTTTTCTTTGATATGAGATTGCTTATGTTCCCAGCAAATCCTGTGGGAAATCAAATTTTTCGTATGACTTCTTTTATGGCATCACTTTGCTGCTCCGTTAATAACCAAGGAAGGGCACTTATATTAATCTGATCTCTATTGCTATTTGAGTGAATGAAATTCTTCAGTGCATGATTGGATTCATGAATGTCATTACAAATTTTGACAATTTTTTCTTTGTCACGCCTTCCATCCAGTATTTTCCACAATGTCTCTGTTATATTCTTTCCAACATGCATAAGATCAAACAAATGCACAATTTGTAGGTCCTCGTAGTAGGGCAACCTACTAAATTGTCTGGGATAGCATTTTAGTCCCTTTGGAAGGTTGTCAGTAGTGCCTTGACGACCTTCATGATCATCAATTACATAATTAGTAAACAAAAATCACAATAGAAATATATAAATTACAAACATAAACCATTAAGTGGAATGACATTACCTCGATGATTAATTCTATTATATTCCAACTTCCATAGGCGAGGTGTCATTCTTCATGGCTTTGATGTAGTCTCTTCTTTCCCATTGAAAAGATGTTTTTCCATACTTCGATACTTATGATTCCTGTGGAGGAAGTGTCTGTACTCATCAAACACATGCTTTCCTAAACTTTTTGAATGACGAGATTTCATCTTTGGACCACAAACTGGACATGCAAATTTTCCCTTTGTTTGAAGACCTACAAGATAATGATATAATTGGATTATTAAATATGTTGATTTTTATAATTAGAATTATCATGCGCAACTTGAATTCACTATAACATACCACAAAAATGTGTTAGCCCTGGGGCATCATGTATTGTCCATACAAGTATTGCATGGAATTGAAATTGTCTTTGTCCTATTGGTCTAGACACGTCATACATAGTGACACCGTTCCATAACTCCACCAACTCATCAATAAGAGGCTCAATATATACATTCATATCTTTAACTTGATATTTACCTACTTGAATGAACAGTAACATTACATAATTATTGTGACCATTTTACTGTAAGATTTGTAAGTACATGTAAATTAATAACTATCAAATGATAAAATACCTGGAACAATCATTGCCAACATAATGTGCTCCCTCTTTATTGACATCCACGGAGGAATGTTATTATTGATAACAAAAACAGGCCACACCGAGCAAACAGATCTCATCTCTCCAAATGGATTGACACCATCCACTGCCAATGAAAGCCTGAGATTACGAGGTTCTTCTTTGAAGTGTTGCCACTTTTCCTCTATGTGCATAAATGCCAAACCATCCACAGGGATTCGAATAATGTCATCTCGACTTCTATTGCGTGCATGGTAATCCATAAATTGTGCCAAGCTAGTACACCTGAATAATTGTCACATCCGTGGAATAATGGGGATGTAACGAAGAACCTTGTGAGGCACCTTTTTTGTTATTCAATCTGTTCTATATCTACTCGTATGACATATAGGGCATTGTGTTGCAAATTCATGTTCTTTATAATATATAATATGATCATTGGGACAAGCATGTATTGCTTGATACTCCATTCCAATATCTTTCATAATAGCAGATAATTCTCGATATGAGCGAGGTAGAATATTTGATGGTGGTAACAAAAACTCGCCTATCAATCTACAACAAAAAATATAAGTTGTTAATATAAACAATATTAGTGGTACATTATTCACCCTTTGTTAACTATAAAGACATATATGACATACCTTAACATACGTGACATTGTTATGTTGGATAAACCATTCATAACCTTCAAGTTCAACAACAACAATACAGCAGAGAGAAGAGTTGTTTGAGAGTCTTTGTATAGGGGCTCGTATGCCTTCTCAAGTAGAGGTACATCGAGGCTATCATCATCATCATGATCAGATCCGCTTGGACTAAATGTGTCATGGATCAATGTATTTATACCATCATCTTCAATTGTGTTTTCTGGTGCATGATCATCATCTTCCATGGGATCATTATCTTCACCTTGGATATTCGCACCCCCATGTTCCTCCATATCATGTACTTCCCTGGGGAGATCAACCTATATAAAATTGATTAACATAAATAAACCATGATCTTCAACTCATCATCAAGTGATTTCATATGTATATAAATTGTTAAAATGATATAATGAACAACTTACCAGTGGATGATAGTCATGCCCCCCTTCAATGTGACCATTCTCCCTACAATGTCTCTTAACTGTTTTGATTAGCAGTCTTCTACGGTTTAAGCCCTTACAAATTTTGCAGGACAATAACATTTTCCATCACCTTTTCTTTTCAAGTTAGACCACAATCTAGCGATTGTCTCCCTATTTTGTTCTTCACTTATATTATCTGACATGATCGTTCTTCGCAGGAAGCAAAAATTGGGCTATGAAAACTTCGGTCTACAACTTTCAGTGACTAAGCAAAATTGTCAAAAGTACACAAATCTTCTTAGACCTAGTTAAATCCTTTAATATTTTAAAAGTCTAGTTAAAATATACATTAGATTAAAAAATATACAATTTTCATGCCTGAGCGCGCGACTACGACTAGTGCAATGGTCTTCTTGCTTAGCTCTAGAAGCTCTCTAGCAATCAAAACATATAAGCTACAAGGCCTAATAGCAATTTCAAAACATATAAGCTACAAGGAAAGACATATTACATGACATGGCAAAAGGATTAAAATATACATTAGATTAAAATATATACAATTTTCAAACCTGAGCGCGCGGCTATAACTCGTGCAATGGTCTTCTTGCTTAGCTCTAGAAGCTCTCCAACAATCAAAACATATAAGCTATTAGAATTCATTAACTTTTTGTAATTGGAAAACTCTATTTGATATTAGACCGTAAACTACTACTATTCTCTCCATAAGAACTAAGTACAAAATTCTTTCAAGTTCACATCCATGATTCCCTTTAGATTAAAATATACAGCAAAAATAAGCTAAAAGTCTAGTTAAAATATTCATTAGATTAAAAAATATACAATTTTCAAACCTGAGCGCGCGGCTATAACTCGTGCAATGGTCTTCTTGCTTAACTTTAGAAGCTCTCCAGCAATCAAAACATATAAGCTACAAGGCCTAATAGCAATTTCAAAACAAGGGTCATCAAAAGAACCAAAAACAATGTGTGCAAACAATACCTTGTGAAGTGGTATAGACAATTAGAAGATGCTACTATGTGCTAGGGAACTTCTTAGAACTATTGGTATATTCTTACAACTTGTTACACCTGGGATATTCTTCTCTGTAGATGCTACTGTGTGCCGTGGTCCAAACGGGCCCATAAATGTGCTTGAATAGCAATACATTCAAGTGGCAATTACACAAGGGACAGTCACTGTGAGATATCCTCATGTGTGACTGTCCTTGTCACAAATGAGGACATCTCACAGTGACTGTCCCTTGTGTAATTGCCACTTGAATGAGGTCAGTCACTGTAAAGACAACATGATAATGTACACATACAATGAGTGTACATTATCATGTTGTCTTTACAGTGGCTGCCCTCATGTTGTATATTCTTCTCTGTAGATGCTACTACGTGCTAGGGAACTTCTTAGAACTGTTGGTATATTCTTACAACTTGTTACACCTGGGATATTCTTCTCTGTAGATGCTACTATGTGTTGTGGTCCAAACGGGCCCATAAATGTGGTTGAATAGCAATACATTCAAGTGGCAATTACACAAGGGACAGTCACTGTGAGATGTCCTCATGTGTGACTGTCCTTGTCACAAATGAGGACATCTCACAGTGACTGTCCCTTGTGTAATTGCCACTTGAATGAGGAACAAGGAGGAAGTGATACAATAATAGGGGGGTGATCATTTTAAAATGTGTTGGACATAGATATGTCCTCATTTCTGGGTATTTTAGCTCTCTAACAGCTGAATACCAGATTAAATAATAATGACAAAAGAAAAATAAACCCAACATACTCAGAAATTGTAGCTGTGATTTTGCGGAGGGAATCTCTCTCGGTGCTGTTGAAAACACAAATGACAACCCGCTTGATTTCGCGGAGGGAATCTCTCTCGGTGCTGTTCAAAACACAAATGACAACCCACTTTGTTCAAAACACAAATGATAACCTGCTTGATTTCACGGAGGGAATCTCTCTTGGCACTGTTGAAAACACAAATGACAACGTTCCTTTTTTTTTTTGCACTTATATCCCGACCAACATAAGGTCCATTTGTAATACAACATGATAATGTACACTTACAGTGAGTGTACATTATCATGTTGTCCTTAGAGTGACTATCCTCATTTGTTGAAGAAGAAAAGCATTAATGTGGCTGAATAGCAATACATTCAAGTGGCAATTACACAAGGGACAGTCACTATGAGATGTCCTCATTTGTGACTGTCCTTACAGTGAGTGTACATTATCATGGTGTCTTTAGAGTGACTGTCCTCATTTGTTGAAGAAGAAAAGCATTAATGTGGTTCAATAGCAATACATTCAAGTGGCAATTACACAAGGGACAATCACTGTGAGATGTCCTCATGTGTGACTGTCCTTGTCACAAATGAGGACATCTCACAATGACTGTCCCTTGTGTAATTCAAGTGGCAATTACACAAGGGACAGTCACTGTGAGATGTCCTCATTTGTGACTGTCCTTACAATGAGTGTACATTATCATGTTGTCTTTAGAGTGACTGTCCTCATTTGTTGAAGAAGAAAAGCATTAATGTGGTTCAATAGCAATACATTCAAGTGGCAATTACACAAGGGACAATGTCATGAGCCGTGACATATTGAACTTAGTATAATAATAAAATGATTAGATGATATATAATAATCTATTATTAACGGTATATAACAATAATATATAATTATTATCAAAAGATAATAATAATATATAGTTAGCATAATAAGTAATATGTTAATTAAATAATATTAAAATATTAATAAATAATATAATTATGATTATAATTATAATATAAATTAATAATAAATAATTATTAATAAATTATATATATTATATTATAATAATATATTAAGTAATAATATTAAATCAATTATTGATATAATAATTTTAATATATAAATAATATTAATAAACCTCTCAATATAAAACAATATGTTATCACTATAATAATATTTATTATAATATTATTAATATTACTAACATCATTAATTATAATATTTAATAATAACAATAACATTAATAATAATAATAATAATAATAACGTTTAAAGCAATATCGAATATCTGTAATCGATATACATCTACATTAAACATCTGCATTATCTATCACGATGAGGAATGAAGAAGTGATACAACAATCACTAGTCATTACACATCGATACCATGAGAGGATGATTAATGAACCAAATACTATGAAGTCAAGATCAACATGATATGAATAAGGGATAGGTCGCTATGTGTTTCAGAAGATGTATTGATAAGAAAGAAGGATAACCATTCATATATTATAAATAATCATTAATTGCACAAGTTTAGACAATGACATATCCGATAAAGCAATATCAAACATGAAGACCCGCTAGCAAATATGCACCATCACTTCCTATGTTATCATGACAATAACATAAACTAGATTGAATTCTACTATCTATATCAATAGACACCACATAGGAGGATATCGACTAAAGGATTGAAAGATTATCGATTGTCTGAGATAAACCACATCTTGTAGAAACACAAAAGCATCAGTGATTATATCACAAGCTATTGATGAATGAGGCATTAGTCATGGATAATAAGTACAATGTATCCTTAAGTATTAACAGGAATGGAAGTCAATTTGAAGATCAAACTCCATTACCAGCAATCAACCAATAAATGGACAATTATCAGAAAATGATATCGACTTATATCAGAGTAGAAAGATTGGATATAATCATAACAATATGGGATAAGGCAAGAGTTAATATCGATTGACTAAATACTAATGATAGTTAGACCAAACTAATACAAACACAATGGATGTTAACTACTGGTTGCACTACCAATTAGGGAAGATTACCTTCATAAAAAGATTTGATATTGAGTCAATCTGGGAGTTATCTATGATCAGAAAATAATGAAATAATATTATGTGAACTGTCGGATTATGGAAAGGTGTGATTAACAAAGGGACATGGAGGAAGAAACAAGACACGTCTCATTCATAGCATCTCTTCATTTGTTAAAGACAATATAAGAATGCATTCTCGTCAGTCACTCAAGGCATCATTAGAACTTTATTTACTTATCCATATTTGGATATACTCAATAGAGCATCTGCCTTTGGCAGTTTGGTTTCAAGTTTATCATTGCAGATCAGAGACAACACCATGATTGCACAGATAGAAAGGATAGTCAGAAACAACATCAATATTTGAAGTTGCAAGCATATAATTCAGAATCTGAAATAGCAACATATCACTCATAGCAATATTACACATTTGCATAATTACATCATCATATCAGACACAACAAATACATTGCTGTAAGCAATACTTATTGATTGTATATCGATATTGTTTATATCAGACATAGCATCATTATACTATCACTATAAGTGATAGGAAACATCATATTCATAGCATATTTCATATCATTATATCCGACAGTGCTATTAAACATATTGGTATCAATATCATCTTGCACACATATTGTGATTGAATCTGAAATAGCGGTTGATATCTTAAGTAACCTCCATTACTTAGTTTAATTGTAAGTATCTGATAGAGTAAGTCTGAGAAGTGGAGTAATTGTTCCTATTTTCCAAGTTAGCCAAAAAGGGGACATTACAGACAATCACTGTGAGATGTCCTCATGTGTGACTGTCCTTGTCACAAATGAGGACATCTCACAATGACTGTCCCTTGTGTAATTCAAGCGGCAATTACACAAGGGACAGTCACTGTGAGATGTCCTCATTTGTGACTATCCTTACAGTGAGTGTACATTATCATGTTGTCTTTAGAGTGACTGTCCTCATTTGTTGAAGAAGAAAAGCATTAATGTGGTTCAATAGCAATACATTCAAGTGACAATTACACAAGGGACAATCACTGTGAGATGTCCTCATGTGTGACTATCCTTGTCACAAATGAGGAAATCTCACAATGACTGTCCCTTATGTAATTCAAGCAGCAATTACACAAGGGACAGTCACTGTGAGATGTCCTCATTTGTGACTGTCCTTACAGTGAGTGTACATTATCATGTTGTCTTTAGAGTGACTGTCCTCATTTGTTGAAGAAGAAAAGCATTAATGTGGTTCAATAGCAATACATTCAAGTGGAAATTACACAAGGGACAATCACTGTGAGATGTCCTCATGTGTGACTGTCCTTGTCACAAATGAGGACATCTCACAATGACTGTCCCTTGTGTAATTCAAGCAGCAATTACACAAGGGACAGTCACTGTGAGATGTCCTCATTTGTGACTATCCTTACAGTGAGTGTACATTATCATGTTGTCTTTAGAGTGACTGTCCTCATTTGTTGAAGAAGAAAAGCATTAATGTGGTTCAATAGCAATACATTCAAGCAGCAATTGCACAAGGGACAGTCACTGTGAGATGTCCTCATTTGTGACTGTCCTTACAGTGAGTGTACATTATCATGTTGTCTTTAGAGTGACTGTCCTCATTTGTTGAAGAAGAAAAGCATTAATGTGGTTCAATAGCAATACATTCAAGTGGCAATTACACAAGGGACAATCGATCACTGTGAGATGTCCTCATGTGTGACCTTTGTGAAGGCAAGTGCCAATTTGTACCCAAGTTACCAATATTGTGGCAAAAGTGGGAATGAAGCATTTAGGGGTCAAATTGGGCAAAGAAGTGTAGAAGTGGCCTATGTGAGGTCTAAATAGCCTAACTAAGTCATGGTTAGGGTCTTATGGTGTTTGAACAATAAGTTTTGAACCAAAATCCCAAAGGTTGTAACAAGTTGTCAATGTTGTCATTCACAACATTGACAACATTTGTGCAAGGGAGCATTTTCGAGTAAGATGGTTATGTAACTATATGAAACCATTGAATTAGGCATCAGATCAACTATAAGAGGCCTCCATCGATCTGTGCAAAAGGTTGGGGGGAAAAACATTTGGAATTAAGAAGATTTGTAGAGTAACACGGTTTTAGTGAATTCTTGAGTTTTTTTGTTTCTTTGTTTTCAGTTGATTAATGGATTAGATAGCTCACAGTGTCTATTGGAAAAGTTAGTACAAGTTGTTTTTTTATTCCGTGTTATGTTTTTTTTGAGTTTTGAAGCATTCCAACTAGTTTGTTAATTCTTTTGTTAAGTACCCTATCATTGGTTTGAACCAGGCAGGTTGAACAAATGGAGTCTTAGCTCATCATTCCATTGTCAATTTTGTACGGGCTCTTGGAATGGGTGAGGAGACTCCATGTACTATATGTTTGGAAGGAGGGGCCCTGGGAAGCTCATTTTCTATGTTTGCAATGATGTCCTAGGTGAGTCAGTTGAGCACAGTTAGGGATGACAAATCATTACAAGAAGATTACAACAAGTTGAATGCATTGGTTGCTTCAACTAAAATCTCATGGAGAGGTAGACACACATCTAAAGAAGCCCCAAGTCAAATTAGAAGATTGGGTGAGTTTCTTTGGCTGCTAAGAAAACAAACTCTTAGTCAGACTGTCCAAGTTGTGTCAAAATACTTGTTTTCAGGCATGGCTGTAGCAGTTGGTGTACAAAAAATCTAGGAGGAGAAGACCTTAGATATCTTGGAGTTCTCAATAAAGGGCATCTGAATCCTAAGCCCTTTAGGTGGCTTAATATAAACAAAAAGGCTTGACAAAGGCCTAATTGCTAGCAACCTATTTTTGGGTGCAATTGGCATGGTTTGATGAACCGGATTGAAGTACTGATGAAAAGTATAGGTGAAGGAGTAATATTGAAACCAATAGAGGTCCTAGTGGCTAGCCTCTCCATGGAGTAAAGTTCTAGTTGAATGTGTTTCAATTTGTGAAGACAAGACTAGGAGTGTCCTAGTAGCTAGATTTGTATTGAGCAGAGTTCGTTGTATTTCTTGTTGGTGTGCACTAGTTGAAGGAGTGGGATCTTGGGTAGAGATACCTAAAGAGTGTAGGGATAGTTAAGTACCCTATCAAGTCAAAACATTGGCCTAAAGAGACCCTAGTGAAGGATAGGGAGTGAGCAAGACAAAGTGTTACATCAATTAACAAGATCATTTTTTGGTAATTGTGTACATTATCATGTTGTCTTTACAGTGACTGTCCTCATTTGTTGAAGAAGAAAAGCATTAATGTGGTTCAATAGCAATACATTCAAGTGGAAATTACACAAGGGAATATCACTATGAGATGTCCTAAGTGTGACTGTCCTTGTCACAAATGAGGACATCTCACAGTGACTGTCCCTTGTGTAATTGCCACTTGAATGAGGACAGTCACTGTAAAGACAACATGATAATGTACACAAGTACCATGAAGGTAGTCGCAAGTTAGGGCTGTTTCATTGCATACCTGAAACAATGAAGACATTACAGTCCACAAAACATTTGTGCTTGAAAGATGAACAAATAAAATTAAACTTCCAAATAACCAAAGCCGCTAACAATAAATTCAACATAGATATGTCCTCATTTCTGGGTATTTTAGCTCTCTAACAGCTGAATACCAGATTACATAATAATGACAAAAGAAAAATAAACCCAACGTACTCAGAAATTGTAGCTGTGATTTCACGGAGGGAATCTCTCTCGGCACTGTTGAAAACACAAATGACAACGTTCTTGTTTTTTTTGCCCTTATATCCCGATGTGATTTCGCGGAGGGTTACGGTGCTGTTGAAAACACAAATGACAACGTTCCTTTTTTTTTTTTTTGCCCTTATATCCCGACAACATCGCAATTGCAAGTTAGGGCTGTTTCACTGCATACCCGAAACAATGAAGACGTTACGGTCCACAAAATGTTTGTGCTTGAAAGATGAACAAATAAAATTAAACTTCTAAATAACCAAAGCCACTAACAATAAATTCAACATAGATATGTCCTTATTTCTGGGTATTTTAGCTCTCTAACAGCTGAATACCAGATTACATAATAATGACAAAAGAAAAATAAACCCAACGTACTCAGAAATTGTAGCTGTGATTTCACGGAGGGTTACAGCGCTGTTGAAAACACAAATGACAACGTTCTTGTTTTTTTTGCCCTTATATCCCGATGTGATTTCATGGAGGGTTACGGCGCTGTTGAAAACACAAATGACAACGTTCTTGTTTTTTTTGCCCTTATATCCTGATGTGATTTCGCGGAGGGTTACGCCGCTGTTGAAAACACAAATGACAACGTTCCTTTTTTTTTTTGTCCTTATATCCTGACAACGTCGCAATGGCGACGTTGCCAAATGTATTATCGTCACAAATTGCGACGGTGTCGGGCTATATTTGAAAAAAAAAGCCCAAAACCGCATGACATTTGCCTGTCGTCGCAAATTGCCATCGCAATTTCACCCCAAATGTATTAGTGGTTGAATAAGTCACCTAAGAAACACTACATGGAAAAGCACTATCACACTTTCAACATGCATGGACATATATCATAGGAATATAGGATAAAAATGAAACAAGTCTGGAAACTGAAAGGACAAAACAAGACACATCAATAGAGAAGGCAAGGTAATGCTTATACTTGGAATTAAAACACTTGGGCTAGTTGTACAACATGTGGTAGATATGGTCATATTGTAGAAATTGCATGAGAATGCACTGGAGAGGAAGATCTCAAAACTAGACAAATTCTGGAATGGCATGTCTATACTGTCATAAGGTTGGTCATTTAATAAGAGACTACAGAGATCAAGCACTAGAACCGAGTATTGATGCAATTGAGAATACCATTGAAGGAATCATGAGGATAAGGAACCAAATCTGGAGAAGAGAAACATATGACAATTCTAGAACAAGCACAACAGTTGGTGACACCTCATCCTTTGGATTAGGTGATCTCAATTTCAATCGGTTATATCTTACAACAATTCCTTATATCTATTGTATGTATACCAAATCTGTATGAATTAAGATGCACTAGGGTGTTATATGTTATTAATTTGAAATGAGCAAAGTCGGTTAAGCTGGACCGAGTAAGAAATTTCGAGTTCATGAAATTGTTAGAGATAACTGAGCTGCACAAGTCAACTGAGCATTGATAGTGTTCACTGAGTTGAAGTATCTATTGAGTTAACTGAGTGATTTTATTATTGACTGAGTAGTAGTTGGAAAAGCATTTAATGTACCACACATAAGCCAAACAAGGTTTTTGCTTATAAATACATGAGAAATGAACTCATTTGATCACATTGCATTCAAGAGTGAACCAAAGAGAATTATAGAGAATATTGAGAAACTTATTTCCAATATTTCAAGAAGATTTGAGTTATTCATAGAGAATTTGGAAGTGATTCAAGAAGTCTAGAAAGTAGTCGAGCAACTAGCACAAAGATTTTTAAAAGCCCTAAATTTATAGTCATGATGGCATCATCTTCATAATCCATCAATCTAAGGAAGAGAAAGGGAAGAAGATAACGTTAATCAAGACCATGAATTACACAGAGCCTAACTATAAACTTCATTTGGAAGTTGCTACACAACCTGATGATAAAGGCGTATTTTATTCGATACTACCTAGGGTTCTACTGGTGAAAGAGATTAGGTCTTACATACATTGCAAAATCTTAGAGATTGGTGACTTCGAGCTCCAGGCCACTTACCAAGAACTTTTCACTAATGAAAAACTCAAGGATGATGTACAAACACTTAGAGGTAAAAGGGTTAACCAACACATTGCATTTTCTAAAAGAATTTAAAATAGAATGGATAAGGATTGTACTGAGCTGAGTACATGAATGAAAGATGTGGTTGGATGAACTAGTGAGGATTACAAAATATGTCATACATGTGGTCACTAGGTATCCAAAAAATAATAAGGTGAAAGCCCTAAGACACCTGCCGAAGACCAAGATTGAAATGATAATAGGAGCAGAATGGAACTATAAAGGCATGAGGATTAACACCATAAGTGATCCTGAGATGAGATTTGATGCTTATGTTATTGCTTACAAGATATTTTAGTCAAGTAGACCAAATAGCATTGCATGTAGAGAAATTGACATCATACACAAAATTATAAAAAAGGGTTTACAACTTGACCTAGATGAGTTAACGTTGAGATAATTGGAAGAAAACATGCAGACCATCAGAGTCGCAAGATCAAACACATGCAAATTTAGTTCACTTTTGGTATGTACATTTTTCTATCTGCAAAACTATTTTCCCTTAGTCAGTAATGTTGAATGGGATGTAGAATGACCAGTTATAATGCTAATAAGTGAATTCATTAACAACTAAGACAAGAATTTTGAGCTAGTTATGGAAGATTATTTCAGCAAATTCAAGGAAAGAATGCAGAAAAGAACTAGGATTCTGACATAATTAGTTAAAAAATATAAGGATGTTATTTTCTTTCTGGTGGACACCGACACCACTTTGATTAAAGTAGTTGAACTGAGGATAGCTTGGATACCTCTTATGGAGTATGAAATTGATATTGACCGAGCCAAAAAATCAATAAAGGCTTTACTTGCTGAGCCAAAGGATAAAGATGCCACATGGTTTAGAACATACGAAGAAGCCAAGTCCAAAATAAAAATGGGACTGGTAGTAGAGAAGATGGAAAGGAAAAAGGATAAAATGGTAAAATATTTGAAGAAAAAATTTAGAGTTACATGTGAAGAAGCTAATAAATTGGTTGATGAGCCAACTGAGGAACAAGTACAAGTTGGTGAAGATGATGATGAAGAGACCACCAAGTTCGATGAACCCAAATAGGTAGCACCACCTAAGGATACAAAAGGAAAAGGTAAGTAGGTTGATACTTCAACCCGAGAAAGGACAAGGTCAAAAATTGGTAGTACACCACCTCTTAAGAAAGGTGTAGCAAAAATAACAAGGCCAATACTGACTCGCACGTATCAAAAAAAGAGAGGATCAAAAGAACCTATCGAGCTCCTTGAATTGAAAAGGAGAAGAAAAATGATAAGAGGAAAGGATGATATAGACTCTAAAGATGAAGACAATGATCAATTCCGAGTCATAATAAATAAAGGACCATAAACTATTGATGAAGTAGCTAAAGGAATAAAGAAGACTCACTACTCCTAAGCTTAACAAGTATTCTAACCTAAGCATCGAAGGTCAAGATAAGTTGGAGGAAGCTATTATAGGTATGATTATTAACTTTAAATAAGTTCCAATTGAATTTGCAAGCAACATATCGAAAGAGCTATATGAAAAAGTGTCTGCAAGATGGACATATGCTCTTCAAACCAAGAAGAGAATGAGAGAAAGGTCTCTAATTTTGGCAAAACCTAATTTCACTATCCCCTAGATTGATGCTTCCTTGCAACAATATTCAGGTAATTTTTTTATGAAGGCAAGAGAATTTAAGATTTTACAAGGTAAAATACAAGAAGTAGATGAGGAAAGTAGTAGAATCTGGACTAAAACTCTAAGTAAATTAGAAAAAGCTAAGGCAACTGCACCTGTAGTTGACACCGAGCAACCTCAACCGAGTTCACAAGAAGGTATATCGATAGATGTTGAGGATGAACCAATTCACATCTCTAATATTGAGAAACCCAAGGAGGAAACATATGTAGAATATTTCATCACTCGTGCTAAGAATGTCATGGAAGATATTCTAGAGATACTAACAACATTACGGGAAGAAGAAATTTAGATTGAAGATATAATAGGAGGAGACCCTGACAATGAAGCAAAGGAAGATGAAGTAATAACTATTTCTACTGAGAACCTTGAAGAAGAAGAAGAAATTGAGGTAGTAAGAGAAATGGTCCTAGGTAACTTACCTATTCTGGTACAAGCTATAGATATAGATACTGAGAACCAAACCCAGGAAGTTCCACTTGAGAAAGGAAAAGAAACAACTGAAGATAAGGGTGAGGAGACTGGTAAAGAGACTGACCATAGTGGTGAAGCTACACAAGGTGAAAATCACATTGAGAATACTAATGCAGAAGAAAATGGCCAAGGCACAGAAGCAAAAAATATGGTAGAAACTTCTACCATAGGTACAAAGTCACAAGCCCCAACACCACATATTGTTCAAACTACAATAGGGAAGGATAAGGAAGAAGAGAAAACCACTGAGAAACCCAAGCCAAATCCAGAGCAGAAGGCTCAAGTTCTAATTGCACAATCTCCTACATCTAGTGTACAAGACAAAAAGAAGAAGAGGAAACAAAAAAGTAAGGGTCCAGTCACACTTGATGAGATAATTGAAATTATTGCATGTGACCTGAGGACACTTGACCCTGAAGCTCTAAGGAAATATGGAGAGTGTAAGAATTTGTAAATAGAAAAGATTGAACCAAGGATCTAGATGTTAAAGAAAATAATAAGAGAGATGATATGAATGCAATGATTGATATTGAATTGATCCAATGAATTCACCTTCCATGATTACATAATAGGCCTTCTTATATAGGAAAGGTGACAAGAGAGAATGATAAGGAGATGATAAGCTATCACCTATGCTAGGTGTAATCACATGTCCACCAAATGTGGATCATCCTCCATTATGAAATGAAGTGTGTGCAATAGGATGAGGATGATAATGTGATAAGAGCACTAAAGGTGGATCTCACACCAAAAGTGGAAATTATCCTTCACCATGTGCTTAATTGAGGTGCAAACTCCTAGGTGTCTCAATGAAAAACTACTATGCAATGCATTATCCTAATTAAGATTAAGTAAAGTATAATTAGGAATATTTAATTATACTAACACCCCCCTTAAGTGAAACTTAGGGGAATGCACTTAAACTCACAATGCAAGATGGGTCTCGGATACTAGGCCATGTTAGGTACCCATGTACAATACGAAAAGAAATACATGAAATGCAATCTCTCATAAAGTGGAGAAAGAGGGAAAATTTCATGGAAAAAATCATCCCCCAAAAAGAGAGAATAAAAAACAAGATGCATGGATGGATGGAGTACTCAAGACCCCCCAAGAACTACATACATCATGTATATAAAAAGAATTATCCCCCCATAAGAAGGATGGTAGGAGACATGATATATCCCCCATAATAAAGAATCTCCTACAAAAATGGTGAGTGCTTGAAGACAAAGTATAGTCCAATGAATACAAACAACATTTCTCCCCTTGGGAAGAAGATAAACCAAGTACAAATGTAGGAATGCATCCCATTATGGATAGGAACTAGGAAGTGGAATCCAAATGAAGTATGATGATGATGCCATGAACCAATCCATATCCAAATGAAATGAGGAAGAAGGTCTCCAAATATGCATCTTTGTAGACTGAATAGGCCTCTCTAAGCTCAAAGAATCTATCACATCATAAAACTAAACCACAAAACGTGACAAACCAAGTGAATGAGAAGAATAAAGAATGTCAATCTCCAAATAAGGTGAAGAAGTATCTCCAACTATGATGAAACTGTCATCAAAGAGAAGAGAAACCCCCTCAAGTATGTCTCCAAAATCTACAATATGAGACTCCACAAACAATGAACCAATATATGGAAAATAGGAATCCCAATCAGGAAGACAAATAGATATCTCTTGCAATGAATCACTAGAATCACCAACAAGAGATGATTGTGTGATCTCAACTGGAGAAGTAGGAGTTGTAGGGGGAGTCTATGGATCATCCTTGCTCTCAATTGCTGCAAATTATTCAATCTTATCTAAGGTATAATAATCATAGGGAATGTTATCTTCATCATCAAGAGGAATGAGGAAATATAGAGCAAGATCATCTGGGAATGGAGGAACATGTAGATCACCAAAAATATCCCAAATTATTATCCAAATTATGCGTGGACACTAAACACCTCTAAATTTGGGGTAGATACCATAGAAGAGACACAAGCTGATGCTACTAATAATCAAATTTATAATATGAGCATTATTTTCTCCCCAAACATATTTCTTCCCAAGTGACTTTGGCTCTGATACCATGTAAGAATTTGAAAATAGAAAAGATCGAACCAAGGATCTAGAGGTTAAAGAAAAGAACAAGAGAGATGATATGAATACAATGATTGATATTGAATTGATCCAATGAATTCACCTTCCATGATTACATAATAGGCCTCCTTATATAGGAAAGGTGATAATAGAGAATGATAAGGAGCTGATAAGATATCACCTATGCTAGGTGTAATCACATGTCCAAAAAATGTGGATCATCCTCCATTATGCAATGAAGTATGTGCAATAGGATTAGGATGATAATGTGATAAGAACACTAAAGGTGGATCTCACACCAAAAGTGGAAACTCTCCTATGCCATGTGCTTAATTGAGGTGTAAACTCCTAGGTGTCTCAATGAAAAACTACTATGCAATGCATTATCCTAAGTAAGATTAAGTAAAGTGTAATTAGGAATATTTAATTACACCAACATAGAGCTATGCACCTGGAAATCAGCTTAAGAGAAGTTGAAACAAGAACACAAGAATACTAAGGTGTTAGAGGATGCCAAGGAGATACTAATGCAAGTTGCACCTGAAGTCAATGTAGATGAAACTATACCCATCATTGACCAACTTGCACTGCTCACCGATACAATCAATGGGCCAACTACTGATGTTGAGCAGATGATCGAAAAAAGAGAATAAAAGAAGATTCAGTACAAATTGACCCAAAAAATCAGCCAAGCAGTGGTATTTAATAAGGTAAAACTTTCAGAAGTAGTAACCAAATTAGATAGTATTATTCAACATGTTATTACAATTTTGCAACAATTATGCATTATAGACTCGTTCACTACTAAGATTAGCGAAAAGATTAAGAAATTAGATGAGGATCTAAAGAATAGTGCAAATAGTCTAGCAACCGGGCCAAATGCATTTCATGAGTATTATGCAAAAGTCTCCCACATTCAGCGGTTGAGACTAGAATTGAGGAAGGAAGAGGACAAAATTAGAGAATAGGTAACTGAGCTATAGGCCAAGTTAATACCACACTTAAAGGTGATACATAAACATGTGAACAAGGAAAAAGAACTCATTTCCACCCCTAAGTTATTAGTGACTGAAAACATTTTTGATATGCATGCACAAGTAGGCTTAGAGCAGATTGCTTTAGAAAATCTCAAAGAGGAAAGGGAACACCTCTTGGCCACTATCAGGAAAATACATCAAAATATATTTGACAAGATGTAAGTACATGTTTGGCATTACTTTCAAAAAAGGGGGAAATATATGTATATATATTTTGTATGTACTTTACACCGAGAGCATGTTTAAAGGGGGAGTTCACACATTTTTGGTTTGCAAAATTTTCAAGTCCAAATTTTTGTAGCTGGCATATGCATATATGTTTTTGATACCAATGCCAAAGGGGAAGAATGTTACTCCTAAGTGCATTAAGAGTTTTTATTAGTTTCATTCATTCATATAGTCGGTAAATAGAGCAAGATAGTTTAGTTGGTCATAACTATAGAGTAGTCACTAAGCACAAAGTTTACCGAGCACAGTAGTCACTGAGCACACAAGATTATTGAGAGCTAGTATAATACTAAGGTAGAGACACAACATTTATTGAGTAATCTAGAGTTGACATACAAGTTTGGGATGACACATAATTTAAGGTGAAAAACTTTTTACTAAGCTAGAAAATGGTTTACTGAGATCGAGGTGAATATTAAATATGGATGTAATCATTTAATGATCAATGATCTCTATGTAATGATGATCTAGGTTATTCATTTGGACCATTTATCTTAGGTTTTCTAGATAGTGTCACAACCCTAATTAGGTCATATCATTTTTATATAAGAATTGCAAAGATTTCATTTTGATAAGTATCACATGTGAAGTAGCTACCAATGGGAGACATCTGAAGATCTGATAGGGTTATGTTGAAGCATTGACAGAGTATTCAGTTTTATCATAAATAATTCAAGGCTACCGAGCAATACAGAAGGACACATTTCATCACAACAAGGTGATTTCTTAATTGTACTTAAAGGATTTGATATCAACAAAGTTAGTTGTCATCTACAGATCAAATTTCATTGTTACTCTTGAGCAACCGTGACAGATAAAATCTCTTAACAGAGTAGACTTAACAATCTTATGTAAAATCTCTTAACTGAGTGCACACTTGAAGAGTGTTGCTAAAATCCTCTAACCAAGTAGATCTAGTTGATCTTTTTGTTACTCTTAACAGGGTAAGATCATCATAAGTGATCAATCTTTGTAGCCTTAATCAACAACTTTATTTACTGTAGTGGTGAATCTTTGTGGGTTCCATCCCCATCATAGTTTCTACCTTCTAACAAGGATTTTTGCGATACCAAAATATAAGTGTTATGTGTATGAAGTTTCATGTATGCATAGTTGATTAGTTTACAAGTATTTACATTTCAATTATGTTATTGAATGTATGATGAATGCAAATGCTACAATTAGTTAATGAATTACATTTCTACGAGGATTCAGTTGAAAATTTTTTAGGGTTACCGATTCATCCCTCCCTTCTCAGTAACTCACCTTTCCATAATCCCAACAGCTTTCAATCATACATTGATTGCATTTTCAAATAGGGTTTACTCTATAACATTAGGGTACATCTTTACATTTCATTTATGCACTTTAGCTCATAGTAATTTAGACATGCTCTAGATTCACGAGCACTAAATATATTATCTCTATTATACTAGCTATTTGTGAAGGTCGAAATAACCAAAACATGGGGTTGACCAAGGAAAACCCCTAAATAGCCACCCATACACATATTTCTCAGATTTAAAGATGCAAAAGACCCTGAAAATAGTTGTTAGAACTTTTGTGATTACCTCTCTCTCTCTCTCTCTATATATATATATATATATATATATATTCATTCTCCCCTCTTCATTCCTCATCACCATCTCTTTCTATTACATGCCCTAATCCACATCATAATCTCCATCTCATCTCTCTATCTCTCTCTTCTCCCCTCTTGCTTCTCACTCTCTCCATCTATTCCCACTTAATCACCCTCATTGTCTCTCAACCTATTTTTTCTATCTACCTCATCTCCCTCCCCTCTCCCTTGTCTCCCTTCTACAAATAACCTTTTTATAAAACTAAAACCCATATGGGTTTTTGACACTATGAACGTTGGCTTCATTTAACACCAATATGAACATTGGGCATTTAGCTCAATAGAATTTGAATGGTTTTTTACCAAATAGAACCCATTCATGTTCTATTGAGCTAAATTACATTGTAAAAGACCAAATAAACACTTTTCCAACTTTTTGAAGGCCCTAATACAACTACTCACAATTTTCTAGGACATTTTTAGACAATGTAAGACATGCTTTTGTCACATGTTAGAATTATTTAGAACAAGAAAGAGGGGGGGTGAATCCATTGTTCTCAGGTCCAAATGTACCAATTGAACTTTTAAATACTTCAACAATCTCAGATCTAATCACCAACACAACTCAGTCTCTAAAGTATATATCAGAAACATATAACATGCAGTCCATTGTCCAAAAGTAATTAACTTGCAGAATATAACAACATTCACATCAAAATATTCACACAAGTATAACACCAAGATTTATAGTGGAAACCCAGCTTGGGAAACACCACTTTGTAACATGTTACTGATATTTCACTCTTCTGAAGTGAGCTTTGTGAAAAGCCAACCCTGTTAAAGGTTTACAAACACACTGCTAGGTGTGACCCTATTAAAGGATTTAAACACTCTGTCAAAAGTGACTTGGTTAAAGGATTTAAGTACATTCTATTAGACTGCCACCTTGATTAAAGGATTTATGTAATGAATGTTAGGTCAACATTGATTAAAGGATTTAGACTGATACAATGGTTAGAAAGTAACAGTAGTTTCTAATTTGAAAAACATACAACTCACTTTGCAAATAATAGATCCACTTCATACATATATATTGATTTACTAACTGAGCTCTATTTCCATCTCCATCACTGATCTGCTCAAAATTTTCTTCAAGCAACCACAACTCTAATCAACTCCTTCACAATTTCACCTTTAGCCTTCTGCTTAGACTTATCAGCCAATAACATCAACAACTTCAGCCCATGCTGTAACCTCACAATTAGGATTTCCTTTATACCTCTTCAATTAGGTAGATCCATCTTTTGCTACTTAATCTCCTCTGTAGATTTTAGGTTTTAGGTTAGCTCTGTCAAATCCTTTCATCATTTATGTTCTTCAATCTTCTCATTAAATCCATGACAAAATGATTTACCATGCATTAAATTCTCCATACAATCAATTAATAAAGTCAACACGATTTACATGTCCTAAGAATTCAATTATGTCATCTAAGAATCTCAATTCTTTCTCCAAATGTAAATTTTTGACACTCGGTCAATATTGTGTTCATCTCCTCGGTCATCTCTACAAACTATCTTCCTTGACTAACATTGTCTTTGCTCGATAATTTCTTGTCGCTCATCATAAACTGATGTTCAATCAACACTAAATTTACTTGGCATATACTAGTGCTCAGTCAACACTAACACCACTTAGCTTAAACTAGATTTCTACACTTTTTCTCGATTAAGCCTACCTCTTTAGTCTTTCTTCGTACTTAGATAAACAATACATTATCTTATCAATGTGCCAACTAATCAAGTACCCATTGAAGTATCAAATAACTCAACCTTTCCTTAGGTTCTCTTGTTATCTCCTTTTTTCTAATCCTCTTCATCAATCAATAGATATGGTACTATCCTAGATAGAAACTGTCTCACCAGTTAAGGTTTGACATCAATGACAATACAATAATTGTTTCAATTGCAGTTTCCAATAATCTCTCTCTTTGGCATTTATGGCAACACCATATGGATAACACATGATTTACCAACCAATCCAAAATCTTTGTCTATGCGTCATAAAGTTTTATAATATCCTTAGCTTCATTCCGATTCACAACAAATTTGCCTTGCCTGACCATTCACATAGTTACTCCCTCTGAATCTTTCCAATCAACCAACTATCACTGAATCTCGGATCATATCTCTGTGTTTTCTATTTTTGTGTTTTCATCTGAATATCTCCCTCTTTGACAATAATGCCAAAGTAATATCTATCACTTACATCTTCCACATGTAGATGTCTTCTTGTCAGTTTAGTATATAGTATTTCTCCCTCTATCATCTTGCTTATGACTGATTATCAACTTTGTTGTACTTCTCACAACTCTAGGTAGCTCCTAAAGTGTGACCTTTCCTACATCAATTTGTCAGATATTCTATGTAGCACATTTGATGTAGTGCTCCTAGTTGACTAGATAGCCTCAGTTAGGGGAATCACCTCTATTTTTCCTCTAAGCTATTCATGAGCATCCTTAGGTAAAGCTTTTGTGAATATGTCTTCTATTTGTTCCTTTGTATTCACATATTCCATTCTCACTTCTTTATCTTGTACCAGTTCTCTTAAGTAATGATACTTGATAGCAATATGTTTAGTCTTTATGTGCATCACTAGATTTTTTGATAAGTTGATAGCACTTATGTTATCACAGAAAATAACAACTAGCTTAGTGATTTCCTCTTTCATTCCTTTCAACAATTTCTTGATCCATACCAAATTTGAACAATTCACTGCAGCTGCTACATACTCAGCTTCTGTTGTAGATTGGGAAATGCAGTCCTGTTTCTTGCTTGTCCAGGAGAATAATCTCTTTCCTAGAAAGAATGCTCCACCACTTGTACTTTTTCTATCATCAACATTTTTTGCCCAGTCTGCATCATTTCAAATTTCCCATTCTTCTTATAGTATAATCCATAATCTTTTATCCCTTTCAGATATCTCAGTATTCTCTTCACTACCATCATATGATTTTCCTTAGGATTGGAAGAGAATCTTGCCACAATCCCAACTATTAGGGCTATATCTGGTCTGTTGTGGATAACATATTGTAGCTTTCCAATCAAGGATCTATATAGGGTTTTATTCACTTTAGCAGTATCATCCATTTTAGATAGTTTCTATCTAGTAGCCATAGGAGTACTTGCTGGTCTGGAATCCTCCATATCAAAAGTTTTCAGCATCTCTTTGACATATTTAGATTGTGTGATAAAGATACCATTCTCCATCCAATAAAATTGTAAACCAACAAAGAATTTTATCACACCAAACATAGACATTTCAAAATCAGTTTGCATCTCATTTGAAAATTTCTGACATAGGGCATCTTGTCCACCAAATATGATATCATCAACAAATATTTCAGCTAACAAAATCCCTTTACCTTCTTCAGCTTTCATATATAGATTGTTGTTATTATTTGTTCTTGCAAATCCAATCTTTATCAAATAATTATGCAGCCTCTCATACCATGCTCTGGGGGCTTGTTTCAATCCATACATCACCTTGTTCAATTTTTAAACCATAATTTTCTTTCTTGGGTCAACAATTCATTCAGGTTGTTCAATGTATACTTCTTCTTCTAATATACTATTAAAAAATGCAGATTTGACATCCATCTGATATACTTTGAAATTTTTTTATAGAGCATATGCAAGTAGAGTTCTCACTCCTAATCTTGATACAGGGGAAAATGTTTCCCCATAGTCTATTCCTTCTTCTTGTGCATAACCCTTGCATACCAATCTTGCCTTGTTCCTTGTGACTTGTCCATGTTCGTTAAGCTTATTTCTGAATACCCATTTTGTTCCAATAACATTCTTGTCTTCTGGTCTCGACACTAGAGTCTAGGTATCATTATTTTCTATCTGATCTATTTCTTCATTCATAGCTTGAATCCAGTCCTCATTCTCTAAAGCAGCTTTTACTATCTTAGGCTCAAACTCACATAGTAATCATGTAGGGTCTTTCAACTTACTTCTGGTCAAGACTCCAGATTCCTTATCTCCAATGATTTGCCCAGATTTATGATGTCTTCTTACATACTATGCCAATGTAGGTTCAGATTTCTTTTCTTCTTGATCTTCAAGTTCATCATGCAAATTGTCATTTTTTGCTTCTGATTACTCGACAACATCCTCTTAATGCTTAGCAACATCCTCTTGATGCTCGGTAGCATCCTCTTGATGCTCAACATTGCTTACCCATGACTCTGCATCTGGTGTAGGTGTGTTACTTGTCTCTCCTTCTTCCATGTACATAAAAGATCTAGAATCTTTAGGTTCTTGTTTTCATTTCAGTTCATTCTTCTCTACATATTCATCAACTCTCACATTTTTAGTTTCCACAACTTTGTTAGTGTTAGAATTCAAACACTTATAAGATTTTCTCTTAGTGGAATAAACTAGGAATATGCCTTCATCACTTTTTGTATCAAATTTTCCATTCCTATTATCTTTTAGTATATAGCATTTACTCCCAAAGATTCTAAAATATTTCACATTAGGTGCATATCCATGTCATAACTTATAAGGTGTAGCATTTGTACCTTTCTTTATTTGTACTTGGTTTAAGGTATAAAAAGATGTACTTACAACTTCTCTCCAGTATTTTTGTGCAACATTCTTCTCAATCATTAGTGATCTTGCAGAATCCATAATTGACCTATTTCTCCTCTCAGCTATGCTATTTTGTGGAGGTGTTCTCGGTGTAGACGTCTGTCTCTTGATTCCTCTATCATTGTAGAATAGATTGAACTCATTTGATATAAAATCCCCACCTCGGTCAAATCTCAGACATTTCAGGCTTCTACCTATTTATTTTTCAACTTTTTCCAAATACCACTTAAATAACTGAAATGCATCATATTTTTCTTTCAAAAACATTAAAGTCATCATCCTGGTATAGTCATCAACAAACATAATAAAGTACTTATCACCACAATAACTTTGTACACTCATAGGTCCACAAAGGTTAGTATGAACTAATTCCAAAATATTTTTAGAAGTAAATGTCTTGCTCTTAAAACTAGACTTTTTCATTTTTCCCAACTCACATTGTTTACACATCACATTATTAGGTTTCTTCAATCTCAGAAAACCTCTAACTTTCTTCTTTTTACTAATATTTACCAGATTGTCAAAGTTTACATGACACAACCTCTTATGTCATAACCACACATCATCAATTTGTGAAAACAAACATGTCTCTTCAAATAGGTCTAGATAAAATAAGTTACCTCTAGTATGTTCTCCACTTCTAAGTAGTTCACCAGTGGCATCAAATATTTTAGCCTTTCTATGATGAAACTCCACTCGCTAACCAGTACTGTTTAGTTGTGCAACACTTAACAAATTGTAGTTAAGATCTTCAAGCCAATAGGAATTTTCACATGTGATCTTATCAGTCAGCTTAATTGATCCTTTACATCTCACAGGACATGGTGCATCATTACCAAACTTAACACTTCTACCTTTGTAATGATCTAGGGTTTCAAAATTACTTTTATCACCAGTCATGTGATGTGAGAAACCACTATCAATAATCCATTTATCACCTTTACTCACATAAGAAATAAGTGCAGTTTTATCATCTTCATCATAATCATCTTTCATAGCAACATAAACTACTTCAATATCAAAATTATCAGTGTCACTGTCAGTTTCCTCTTCAGTAATATAACAAGATTTCTTTCCTTTTTCCTTGTAGTCTCTGTACCTTCGGTGATCTTTGTTATCTCTCTTATCCTTGTAGTTTCTTTCTCTTTCCTCATCCTTGTCAATCTTGTCAGGACATCTTGCCTGCAATATGGCTAACTTTGTTACATGAGAAACAAATTATAGGAAGTTTACCTTTATATTTACTATTTCATCTTTTTAATCTTCTAGCCATGAGTGCCTCAAGATCATCTAGTTCCTCATCAGAAGTGTTACTATCACTGTTACTGTCACTATCACTTTTCACACAATTTTCTTTTTTCCTCTTAGACTTATGCAAAACCATTTGTGACTTGAATGTAGATTCAACATTAGGAACAGTGTAGTTATCATAGTTAGATAGCTCAAAAGTAGTAATCTTACCAACAAGACTTTCCAGAGTTAGAACATTACCAGGGTTACATCTTGATTCTTGAATTACATAAATTCTGATAGCATAGATAGGAAGAAAACTTATCAATGCCTTACCAATAATAGTCTCATCATCAATGATTCCATTAGCTCCTCTAATAGAATTCACTATCTCCTTAATTCTACCATAGTATTGAGCAATATTTTCACCTTCTTGTATTTTCATTTCATCAAACTTACCTCTCAAGCTTTCAACTTTTTCTCTCAGTACATTTGTATCACCACCATAGATAGATGGAAGAGTATCCCACATTTGATTTGCAGTAGTGCAGTCTTTGATATCTTCAAATTCAAGATAACTTAAGGCAGATGCAATTTCCAACATTGCTTGATCATGTTCCTATTTCACTTTCATTACTTCGACAATCAAAGGTGCAACAGGTATAACATAATCATGTTCCACATAGTACTTCATCAAATTTCCAATACTAGCTAGATACAATTTCATCAGACTCTGCCATGCAGTGAAGTTCTCTTTGTTTAAATTTGGTACCTCCTTTTTATACATCTTGATCATTAGCTTCAAGTACCTTTAAAATTTTATCTGTAAGCACCAACAACTCCGATACCAATTGTTAGAATTATTTAGAACAATAGATAGGGGGGTGAATCAGTTGTTCTCAGGTCCAGATGTACCAATTGAACTTTTAAATACTTCAACAATCTCAGATCTAATCACCAAAACAACTTGGTCTCTAATGTTAGGAATAAGGTGTCTCAACCTTGGATAATTCCTATTCTTATTATTTGTTTTGTAAAATGTATTTCTTGCAAATAATGTTGATGTGTCAGCATCTTGAATTGTGTGTAAGGAGATCATGGCTAAAATGGTTATGATGGATTCCTATGACACGTAAGAGTTATGTCAGGAAGATTCAATGATAGGTGAAGACATGTGGCAACTAATAAATTTGAGTACTGTACACTCTTCCCCAATCGTGGGGTTCGGGGAATGGTAAAACCCTAATACGGTTATCTTTGGGAGTAGCCCTAAAAAGTGAAGCGCATGATATAAGCTTTTTTAGGGTTGTGAAGAGGCATGATGTGAGTGTATTGTTGGAACATTTTATGCTGCCATGATTCATCTTCAAGGGTTTATAAATCTTCTGAAAGAACTTGCATTGCAAGTGTATTGTAAGCTGTATTAGTTTTGATCAATACATTGTGCAGGTTTTGGAGTGCTGGGGTTTTTACCGAAAGGTTTCCCCAGGGTATATCATTGTGTCATTCTCTATTTTTCTGTATGTATGGTATGTGGTTGCAATATCTTTGTTAAAGTAGTTAACGAATTTGAAATTGTAAAGATTTAAAAGAATTTGCACAATACTCTCCTATAGAGATTAGTGTAGGAAGCTATTTTTGCACCTAAGTTTCCTTACATCTAAAGTATAAATTAGAAACATATAGCATGTAGTTCATTGTCCAAAAGTAATTAACTTGCAGAATATAACAATATTCACATAAAAACATTCACACAAGTATAACACCAAGATTTATAGTGGAAACCCAACTTGGGAAAAACAACTTTGTAACATGTTACTAATATTTTCACTCTTCTAAAGTGAGCTCTATGAAAATCCAACCCTGTTAAAGGTTTACAAACACACTGCTAGGTGTGACCTAGTTAAAGGATTTAAACACTCTGTCAAAAGTGACCTGGTTAAAGGATTTAAGTACATTCCATTAGAATGCCACCTTGATTAAAGGATTTATACAATGGTTGTTAGGTCAACCTTGATTAAAGGATTTAGACTGATACAATGGTTAGAAAGTAACAGTAGTTTTTGATTTGAAAAACATACAACTCACTTTGCAAATAATAGATCCACTTTGTACATATATATTGATTTATTGATTGAGCTCTATTTCCATCTCCATCACTGATCTGCTTGAAATTCACTTTAGGCAACCGCAACTTTGATCAACTCCTTCACAATTTCACCTTTAGCCTTCTGCTTAGACTTATCAATCAATAACATCAACAACTTCAGCCCATGTTGTAACCTCACAATTAGGTTTTCCTTTATACCTCTTCAATTAGGTAGATCCATCTTTTTCTGCTTAATCTCCTCAATAGATCTTAGGTTTTAGGTCAGATCCCTTGAATCCTTTTATCATTTATGTTCTTCATCCTTCCTTCTAGATACATCTTCAAACTTCTCATTAAATCCATAATAAAATGATTTACCATGTATTAAATTCTCCATATAATCAATTAATAAATTCAACACGATTTACATATCCCAAGAATTCAATTATGTCAGCTGGGAATCTTAATTCTTTCTCCAAATGTAAATTTTTGACACTCGGTCAATACTGTGTTCATCTCCTCGGTCATCATTGCCTAACTCTGTCATCTCTACAAACTGTCTTCCTCGGCTAACACTCTCTTTGCTCAGTAATTTCCTATCACTCGACATAAACTGATGTTTGGTCAATACTAAATTTACTCAGCATATACTAGCGCTCGGTCGATAGTAACACCACTCAACTTAAACTAGATTTCTACACTTTTTCTTGATTAAGCCTACGTCTTCTATCTTTCTTCATACTTAGATAAACAATACATCATCTTATCAATGTGCTAGCTAATCAAGTACCCATTGAAGTATCAAATAACTCAACCTTTCCTTTGGTTCTCTTTTTATCTCCTTTTCCCTAATCCTCTTCATCAATCAATAGATATGCTACTCTCCTAGATAGCAACTGCCTCACTAGTTAAGGTTTGACATCAATGAAAATAAAATATTTGTTTCAATTGCAATTTCCAACAGTCACATATGAGTTCAAATGATTGAATTATCTTATTATTTTGTTTGTTTAATGTTATTTTTATTGTTAATACTTTTGATTATAAAAAATAGTGACTATTTGTATTTTTTGGGGGAATTTGATTGTATAACTTTTTGTAACATATATTTGCAAAATGATACTATTTAGGACAATTGATAATAATGATGGGAAAGAACAAGAGAGGAAAAATCAAACAATGAGAGCTAGAAAAGGAAAGACAATTGGAGCATATAAGGAGATTACGTGAACAAAGAACATTGAAAGGAGAAGGTATGTCATCTACACCATCTCAATTTGATGTACCAAGCATACCTAATGCAATTGAAGAATAAATCACAATGCATGATCAATCAAATGATGAAGATATACCAACTCAATTTGATGTGACGAATGTCCCTAATGAACCTAATGTAAATGAATAGCATGTACCAATCTTAACACCTCCTAGAATTACTCATAGAAAATGAAAGTTTCTAATTGACATTGATGAGAATATTTTGGAGCCAATGCCTGATAAAATTTCCAAATGAACTTGTAGAAGAGTGGTTAAAATAATATGGAATAACTACTTTTAAAGATTAAATCAAATTTAAAGATGCTAATTAGTTGTTGAAATAGTTAAAAATCTTTGAGGTTAAGATCATCCAAAAATAATAGTGAAAAAACTATTATGAGAAATGTATTTAATGCATATCAAGAAATTGGTTCAACATCACACACTAAAGATGTGAATGTTACTTGACGTTTTATCATGTCAACCATAATGGAAAAGAAAATGAAAAAAGAACATTTAATAAGCAAAACATGTAAGTCGTTAAAGATAAGTAGAAAAATATTATGAAATGCCTTAGGGTGGAAGGATAAAATTGAGGATCCTAATAATAATTCTCTTTGGGCATTCACAAGTAGACTTCCACACAAAGACAATTTTATTGTTGATGCACTATGAATAATAATTGAAAAAGTTTAGCATGAAAACACATGATTTTCACCTAGCCAAAGAGATGTTGTTAGAAGGTGAATTAGATATACACATTGTAAGCTACATCCAAAACACTTTTTGGATATGACTCAAATACAATTTTATGAAAGATTCCTTCAAAGATTCCTCAAATAAGAATTAGTGAAAGATATTTTGAAATGACAAAACCTTTTTATGTTAAGATTAATCATTCATGTACTACATGTTGTTGTAGGGTGCATATTGAATTTTCCATGCATTATGATATTTATCATCATGCATGTTATACTTTTCACACTAATGATGTTTTGTAGGAATTTGGTATACAAGTACCTCCTAAGTCACCAAGAGTATTTATTTCAAGTGTATTATGCAAATGAGATGATGGATACATTTATTATAAGATGATGTGTTTAAAAGGTTCTTGTGCTACATGTGGTGGTTTGAAACATTTGTAAGAGATGTCTACATCTAGAGAGAACACATGAAATTGGTAAGAAACTAATCTATTTTTGAAAATACAATCAATCACATATGGGGTTAAAGATGGAAATGAATTGAAGATATGCGAGTTAGTGAAAAATGATATACATGTAGTTGAATTTATGAATATTTCTCAAGAGAAACTAGTTTATGAGTACATAACACATAGCACATAGCACATACACATAGATCTTGGTAGTTATATGAGTAATTCAAGTTATGTAAAGACATTTTCTCCCTTGGTACCATTGTCTCTATCATTGATTTTGCTTATAATTATACACCAAAACTTAAAAATGAAGTACAACCTATATATTACCATTATAACAAGTTACAATTTTTGTACACATATTCATGCATGCACATAATAGTACAAAGGAGGATAGAAAGGTTTTAAGAGAGTATCACTTCTATATCAGTGATGATCGTAGTCATTCGTTAGAGTTTGTGCAAGGATGCTTTAAAGTTTTCTATGATAGTTTAAGAGAAAGAGATATAAGATACAACCAACACATAATATTGTCAGATAATTACACCTCATAATTCAAGAATGCAAGGATGTTCTATTGGTTAACTAGGATGCATGTGACAAGTGGCGTGCATTTTTTTTTGGAATTTTACTGAGGTTGGAAATGGAAAGGGAAAGAATGATCATGCAAGAGCATGTGTAAACAAATGCTTTCTAGAGAGGAATTGAAGTACAAAGGTGGCCATGAGTTAATAGATGTAGAATGATTGTGTGATGGTGTAACTCTATGATAGGACTAGGTAATGCAGCTAAGTCTATGATTTATAGATATTTTGGTTGATACATTAATCTAACATTAAAAACTATCTATATTGTTGTACACTTACATGATCAAGTGCAATTCATTCATTTAGAAGTTCAAATGCAAGGTCATTAGTTATTTATACTAAACATATTATATGTTTTAGCTCTTCATGTATGATTTTTTTGTGGGAAGAATGTGAATCAAAAGAGTGGGTTGACCAATGGTCTTTCATACCTTTATAACCCCTTGATACATATCAAGTTTACAGAGCATTGATGATAATATGGCAGTGAACAACTAAGAGGGGGGGGGGGGGTGAATTAGTTGTTCCCAAAAATTCAAAATTCAAGTCCTTAGTTCTCAAAATCCTTAAACCTAAATAATCTAATTTTGATATGATTAAATGAAATATTCATGCATCCACAAATCATAATCATATCCAGACAATTTGACACAAGGTTTTTATTGTGGAAACCCTATTAGGGGGAAAACCATGGTGGAGTTTATTACCCACAATAAGTAAATACCTTGTTAGAAGTATAAACCTACTACAATGTATGGGGAATACACATGTATTCAGGCTCACTTCTCAAATGAAAAGCCTTAGGCTACAACCCCAAGGAAGGTTCACTTCCTTACAATCCAATCACTACAATGATCTAAAGTATTTGTGAACTAGATACCTACATCTACCTTATGCTAAAGTTAGTTCCATTGAAGTACAACAAGGATATTTAATCTAACTCTCTTTGAATCCTTTATATGATCAATTTAGCCTTCAAGATAAATTTGGAGTTCACTACAATTCCACTTCCACACTTACTGATTTTGCTTGAATTCATCATCTTATATCAAGAACTAGGTCAACCAAACCTAATTCACCATCTCTTCAAATCATTGTGGAAAATCTCATGTTTTAAATCTATCTCTAACCATCAATTCATATCCATGACCTATAAAAACCACCTTGAGATCATAAATCTCCCATATTTCATGACTTACCACTTGTGCAACACGATTTACCAACCCAGTCGACCAAGAAAAAAAATGATAATAAAAATATTATTATTGACCAAACATTCCTCCAATATGATCCTTCTAATCATGTGTATCACCAACTCATCAAGCACATAATTCAAGAGAATCCTATAGCATCATGATAAACACTCAAATACACAAATCCACCATAATCATTGGATTTTACAACCCTTTTTCTTCTGAACCTCAAGAACACTATCAACAAGGCTCCAAGATAATAAAAATATAACATGTAGACCTTTGAAGTACAAACCCTCTGAATTAAAGACACCTACACATGTCCCAAACACTCTCCTAGGTTCACTCCAAGAAATTCCAACTTAATTTTTCACATCAAACCTCTTTTTGTCTTCATGTCAACACTATCTATCACCCTGTTTGCCAATCACCAATTCTGACCTTGAATCATGCACAAATCATCATGATATCCTCTGAAACTTGTAGTGAACTAAGTACTAACCTTCCTCAATAATATCCCATGTGTGTTAATTCATACTTGCAATATTTGATCCTCACTAGACCTCTAAACATCCTATTCCACTGGCTAACCTATAATAGTTAAGTTAGCAACAAACAAATAACTCTTTTGATCAATTCCTTTGATTTCTCTGATATGTTGACATAAATGACAACACATCCAACATGTCAATATGCCAAAAAATACTACAATTGAACTAGATGGAAGAATCAATGGATTTTGACCATGTATCTAACCTAGTCGAACCAGGTAATTTCTTAATTAATTACTTTGGTGAAATTAATTTTTAATTCATTTTAGTACATTTTATAATGTTTTTGGTATTAAATTATCATTCTATAAAATGAAATCCATGTGTATGCAATTTTTGTAGATAAGAATAATGAAGAGGGGCATATTACCTTTTGTGTCATTATATTGAGGCCAAAAAATGACACAATATTGTTAACCAGTAGGTCAGATATCTTCATGTGTCAGACCATAGAAGGTAGAAAGGTAGAAGAAGCATTTCACAAGGAAATCTAGAAGTGATCCAACTTGTGTGTGGTATTGGACGATTGGAGGGACCTTAAGGTTCAACCCAATGTGATTAGATGCCATTTTTCAAAGTAAAAAAAGGTATATGGTTGACTTCTCCAAAGGGTTTGACTGTGATAGTCATAAGTAACCAGTGCTAGTGCCCTTCAAATGGAGTTTTGGTTGGAAGTTTAAGTGAGGGGTGCCAAAAGGAGGAATCACAGGCCCTATAATGAGGCTCTCATGCCAAGAAACAAGAATTTTTTAGTTGTGGATGTATTTGTGTGTCCTTTGGTCATTGATATTGATAGTCCTAGTTGTGAAGGGCTAATGAATTTTATTCCTAATACTTATGACATTATTGAGAGTCACTACCAAGGTATTCTTGGTGTCGGAGCACCCGTGTGCTCAAAATGAGCTCAAATTTGGGTTTTCTCTTGTTTTGTTTTGTTCATGTAAATAAGGTCATTTTGGACCATTAATGATCAACAAGAGTCATTTGTGTGATTTTGGGGTCATCCATATTAAAGTTGTAAAAGTTGCTAAATTATTATCAATATTGTCATGCAACTTCCAATGTTGTAATGCAACTTTTTAAAATATTGTTAAATGGGAGTTGGACATTAGTTGAAGGGGAAAACTAAAATTTAATAGCATATTAATGCCTTGTAACCATGACCGAAAGGTTGGTGGATGTTGGAATGCAAATTTGAATCATTTTAAGAATTTTTTTAAATGTATTTTTCTATAATAGTCTTGTTCCCATGCCTATTACGGATTGTATGATGCATTGAATGACCTGAGAGTAATTGGGATTGAAATCCATGTGAATTTACTTTCTTTTTCAAGTGGTTTCACTCAATTTTGTTAAGTTTTGTGAAAGTTACTACATTTTTTATGTTGACAAGTCTAAACTCTACCTAGGTCAACCCAAGAGCACTCAAAATATAATATCTCTGATTCCCCATGATGAGAAATCATGAAAGTTTTTGGAGATGATTACACTAATTTATTTTATGATTCCTCAATTTTTCATATCTTGAAACCAAGGTTCACATGGTCTTTGGATGGATTGATGGTGTGAAATAACTTTTTTTACAGTGTTCAAGACAACAAGAGAGAGTTTGTACAATTTAGATGCCTAATTGATTGCATATGAATGGTCAATGCTAGGAAGGGGTCTTAGAAGATTCATAGACCCTTTTCAATCATTTTTTAAGCTTCTTTGACATTCAAATGTTAAAATATAGTGATGGTCCTCAAAGGACTATATGTGAAAATTATAGTTAGTAAGTGATTAATCAATATTGCACCCCCTTTTGTTTTTCACCACATAATGCTTCATGATATCACTTGGATATAAGTTTTAGGGGCTCCTTAATTCATTGGTTGTGGTTGAATTTATTTTTCTTTGTTTTGGCCTTGTCCCCTTTAAGTTTTCATTCCAAGTCTCAATAAGATAATAGATGCAAAACCTGAATATTGATGTATGATTGAAAGCCTTCATGTAGACATTGTTCATTTCCATTATGCCATATTACATGGTATGTTCATGATATGGAAAAGATTAAGGTACAATAGTTTCAAATTCCTAAAGACAAGCCCCAAGACAAGTCCTAGAAACCGGTTCTTAGGTTGTTCACACTACCCTCATAATGTTAATCCAAGTCTTGTTGGATGTTCAAACTTGGTGGCCCCAATAAATACATCAAAGAAAATCTAAGTTGAATATGTGTGAAATCATTGACATTATGTGTTGAAACCTTTTTGTGTTGATTATGTATAAGCTTATATGTTATATTTACATTTGCATGTTGAAACCTATTAAGATATTAAAACCTTTTTGTGTTATGCTTATATGTTATATTTACATTTGCATGTTGGGTAATCTGCAAGTTTATGAAAAGATTTCATAGATATATAGTTGCACCGATTCACCCCCCTTCTTAGTGCCTTATAACATTAACATTTTATTCATCATTATAGGCTCTTATTACAATCTTATTGGTGATATCTACACAACTCTCTAAATATCCCAATGCTTGTATCAATTTTAGGGTAAATATAGTTAGACCTTATCCTCCATCTATCAAGACTCGTTTGATTTTGTGAAGGTGGATGGAAAATTCTATATGAAAAGGATTATTGTGGGATGGTTCATGTGATAGAAGATATTTTTTAGTGAAGACCACATGATGTGGAGCAGATAGATACCCTACCATGTCTTGAAACTCATCAACTTCTAGATATTTTGGGATGGTCAACTACTATAGGGATATGTCTAAGACTTCTTTGTGGTCAGGTGAAATGCAAAGTACTTCATAGATGGAGATTTGTGTTGGGGTCTTCTTCAAATATTCTAGAAGATTGTACTAACCTGATGGTGGATTGGAGGACTTACTTGGTATAGTCATTTTTTATGTGGCTCCTTATACTGTTATTTTGGTACGATGAGCGGTTACAACACAACTTGTTTCTAGACCTTCGATGGTGATGGTGTTTATGTTCAAATTTGGGTTTTCCTTGGTGTAGATGAGGTTTTCTTGGTTGTTTGTACTTGAGGTAGAGGCCTTACCTTTGTTGTGATTCATCGATAGGGTTTTGAAAACCTTGTGATCTTGGTTGGTAATGCTAGAATTAGTAATCAATTTGATCCCATCATGGTCGATGAAATCTTGGACAATGTGTTTCAGTTGCATACAACAAATATTTTGTTCCCCTTAGTTCTGTGATAGTTACAGTAACCATTGTCATCCCACCATGTGGATTTTATAAGGAGTTCATAATGTCTTATCTTTGGTAAAGTGATTGAATGAGATTGTATCAATTTCCTCAGGATCATCTCAAGAGGTTTTATAAGAGGCATAAAATTTTATCACGATGTGGGATTCCTTCTTGCATAACTTTATTGTTGGGTAGTAGCATTAGCCTATTTAGGATTTTTTCTAGGAGATGTTTTGTTAACATTGTAAGTTGTTTGTGTTGGATGGGTATGTTGGACTAGTTGTTTCACATGTAGCACTGGTTGTGCTATCTTTGCATCCACAATGTCATCATTTGTTACATTCTTATTTTTGCATTAGTATTTATTTTTGTCATAAGATGTTGTAGTACTAGTTTCTTTCTTAAGTATTCCATTCAAGGTGAGGGATCTTTCTACTTTTAACCCTTCGTCAACTAGATCTTAAAAGGAATCAATGTGTTGGGAGTGTAATACACACATAATGTCTAGTTGAGAGTTTTCTATGAACACGTGGATATTTTCTTTTCTTGGTAAATGAAAGGATGCCTTAGAGGCAATATTTATCCAATGTTGTAGGAATGAGGCCAATATCTCTCCATTATTTTTCTTGGTGGTGCAAAGATCCATCAATGTTACTTCCATGATGATGTTGTGTGAATAGTGTGATATAAAATTTTCAGCCAGTTCATTCCATGATCTTATCCCAAAAGGGAGTCTAGAGAACCAATCCATGGCTATACCACTAAGATTGTGTGGGAAAATTCTCATAAGATATGTTTCCTCATGGTCTACTTCCATACATGTTGTAAAGAACTCCCTAATGTGATCATGGGGATCACCCTTTTTCTTGTACCTATCAAAATTAAGCATGACAAAGTTGGTTGGGAAAGGTGGCATATGTAGTATCTTATCAAAGGGATAAGGAATAAGTTTTTTTGTAGTGTAAGACCTCTTAGGGGCACCTATCAGTAGGTTAATGGATTTTTGTTGAAGGATTTGGAGCTACTGGGAGAAAGTGTCATTGGGTGGTTGTATGAATGATGTTGCATTTGGATCAATAAATAGGGTCCCACTCTTTTGTGGTGGTGAAAGATTATGAGGGGTTATGTTTCTTGCATTCATTTATGTTATACGCACATGAGGTGGTGGAACATACTGAGGTGTTTGGAATTACTTAGGTGCTTGGATTTTTTGAGGGGCTTGATTCTACTGAGGTGTTTGGAATTGTTGGGGTGCTTGGACTTACTGAGGAATTTGGACTTTCTAGGGTGCTTGGAATTTATAGGGTACTTAGACTTGCTGAGGAATTGGGACTTTTTGGGGTTCTTGGAATTACTATGGTGCTATACCTTGCTGAGGAACTAGGACTTGCTGGGGTGCTTGGAATTATTGTGGTCCTTGATCGCTTTTTATAAGGGCTTAGAAACTAGGCATAATCTAGAACTTAGGGATTGGACATCTGACCAAGAAATTTATCCTCCTTATAAAAATTCATTTAATATGTCAACCTAGGGATGTGTTACTTGAAACAGGCTAGAAATATATATGTACCAAGTACCACTCAACCACACATTCTACAGTTGCTGCAGGAAATAAATGCTTGGAAGGAAACTATTTTATGACTGTAGGAAACAAATACTAGAATGGAAATTAAACTATAGCTGCAGAAAAGCAAGTATTGGAATGGAAATTGCATAAGTAAAGGTTCTAGCAAAACATGAAGACTCTTGCAAACTAGGCTATAATTCTTCATCTTCTCTACCGCTTTGGCTATAGGAAGCGTTAGCTAGCATGTGGCTTTGGCTGTAGGAACAATTTAACACTCAATGCTGAAATAAAGGAAATTCATGAAAATGAGTTTAACTAGAATGCATGTAACTAACTATGGATTTCTCACCAAGTGGGCCCTCTTAGATGAGTATCCAAAATACACAATTACGCAAATTTAAATCTCAATACTTCATTTACTCATTGATTGAATAACTGAGTACAAAGATGTATATAAACTAGAAATAATAGAATAAAACTATATTGTAATTAAAATAATAATGCCCTCCTTCTCACACAGGAGCGGGGCTTTATTTAAAAGGAAAACTTCTAACAGCTAACTAATCATGCCACAAAAATAGGCAGAACTTTTATTACAACACTACAAGAAAGGAGGAAAGCTATAAAACTGGTAACAAATTAGAACTAGAAAAGAAGAAAGAGTTACTGCAACAACAAATCTAACTCCCACTCTCTCCTAGATTTCCTCAGAGAATTCATCACGTTGTCTTGGTCTTTTCTTGTTGACTACCACCTTGATCATCTAGAAACCTTTTGTTGGTGCCGCATTAATGTTTCTTCATTGGAGTCTACTAAAAGATTAGGTTGGGCATCCAGTATATGAGTGCATTTCACCTGGTCAAGATGATGGTTGCTATATTGATGTGCTGCACTTCAGATGTTAGGATAAAGATATTCATGGTAATAAACACCAAAATACGCATGCATTATTTATGTTTAAATAACTATTTTATTTATAAAAACATAATCATAACTTCAAAGAAAGTAATATAGTATATTCATCTAAGTGTAGCATATTAAGTGTGTTTACACCATGGTAGCAGTCTAGTGGAAACATGCCACACAAATCTTTGAGAAAATATAACAGAACAAGGAAAAAGACCTAGCAAAGACTATCTTAAGGTGTCTAAAGTATGACATTAATATGCCTCATCATTGCCCCCTAGGAAGACTAGTGTCAGTCCTCAGGCACTGAAACATTTCTGATCTTCGCAAGCACCTTGAGATCTCCTTCCTGAGTCTTGCTAATCATGGAACTGCCAACTCACCATAGTTAATCTCATTTCTTGCCTATGAGAGTAGATAAGATAAATGAATATCACTAACAAATAGTAAAGGGTTCCAATCAGTATTGGAGGGAATGACATGATTATGCAAGTAGAGTTCACACATAAGATTTCTAATACAATTTGGTGATGCTTCATATGTAGCCAAAAATTCTTGAGGTGAGCTTATGTCTGTGTTCATATCTCTAAGAACCCTCATTAATTTGAACATTAAAAACTACTCCTTTAAACATAGGGCATAAACCCTAGGAGGTGGCCTACATTCAATTATCTTAGGAATTAACTCTTTGACCAAATCTGAATTTTCTTAGAAAAGTTGAATTTCTTGCTATTTTATTCCAATTTCCTTTTTTCAATTTATCTCTTTCCAACTCCCACATTGATTTTTCATATTGCATTTGTGTAAAGTAGTCAATAGATAGGGAGTGGACTGTTACCTTTCCCTAGTTTCTTGGTGGAACTGGGTTTGCTGCTATTTCTTCTGGATTTTCCTTTTGAACTTGTTCTGGTACTATTTCTTCCTAGTTTTCTAGTGGAACTGGTGCAGATGTTGCCAAAATATCATCTTCTTGAACATTTCTTGGATGAGAAGAAGACACATCAGAGATTTCTTTTTGTTTTATTCCTCTATCCAAAATCATGGCTGCAAGATCTTCCTCCATCATATCATGACACCCTGTGAATGAATTATTTTCTTGTTGTTGTTCTTCCATGGGTTCCTCAATAGGAACATCAGGGGTATAACCAATCATTGCAAGTGAGTCCTCTATTTGTTTTGTGTTCAAACAAACAGTGCATCATAGTGGGGTGTCGATTGATGTTGTAGGATGTTTTTGTGGGGTCTTTTTATTTGTAGTAGATGTGGCTGCACGAGGAATAGGGGTGTCATCCATAACATATTCAAATATTTTTGCTTTTCCCTTTTCTTTATTCTGGGCAATCTGTTCTACCTGTGGATTATGAGAATCTGTAGGAACCTCAATTTTACTGCCCTCAAAGTTAGGGTTTGGATCATCTGTTGCCACATTTTCTTTGTCAATTCCTAAAGTAGAAGGGTTTTCTTGAGCCTTTTGTAGAATAAAGGACTCCACATTTTCATGAATGACCTCATTAGGGATATTTTCCTGCTCTTCTTGATTTTCAGGTTGTGGCCCTTCACCATGCAACTATACATGAGGTGCTGTGATAAACTCATCCCAAGTCATGGGAGTGGTATCATGTAGAGACCTTTCCACCAGGATTTTTATCAAACCATGGTGGGTGACAACATTTTGCCTTCCCTTCCTAACTTCTTTAGAACTAGAATTCAATAGAGAATATAGAAAATTGGGGACATTTACCAAGTGGCCATGCCACAAATGACTCAAAATCTTGAAATGAATGGTATGTAAGAAAAAAAACCACCCCTCACAGGTAATGTACCTTATGATATGAACTGCTAGCTGAGGGTACTCACCAGGAAGAGATGCTCTTCTAGAACCTTGCTTGCTGCATTCCAATCCAGTGTCTGTTGGCAAAGAAAACTCTTCTTGGGTTGTTCGTGCATCATGGCTATGTGGAAAGGCTTCTCCTGTGGTAGGAAGTCTAGAAAATTCTACAATTTGTGCCTTTGAAGTCTCTACTCTCAATCATTTTACATAAGAAACCCCATTGCTATATGTTTGCAAGAATTCCAATGCTATGGCCTCATCATGACCACTTAACCTTACAAAATATGTGAGCCATCCTACCCAGTTAAAAACTTGAATACTAGCTTGATCTTGCAATAGAGATGCATGATTAGCCAACTCATGATGTATAGGTTATCCACCTATTCTTCTTGCTGAGAGCTTCTACAACCTCAATCCCTTTCCAATAATCTCCCTAACAATTCCACCTACCCTCCGTTCTACCTAGTATTCTACTGAACTAGGGCTTGATGATCAACTAACAAAGACTAGCCTAGCTCATTTAATGGGTACTTTAGTCGAATGGTAGAGGGATTCTAAAAATTTGAAAAACTAGAGCTGGAATTTTAGATTTTAAGACACAAAGCTATAGGGAATTTTGTATGCAGGGGCTGTTAAATCAATGACTATGCAATACAACCTTGCAAATTAATAATGGAGAACTTAAGTAAGGATATTTATTACAACACACAACTAAATTGACTGCCCCCTATGAAAAATGAGGCAGATGTCCTCACATGCTTGGTTTAGGAGTACAATGGTACTTGGATAAATTACTAAATTAATTATGATGTGAGTGATAATAATTTCAAATTAAGTAAAGAGCATTTGAAATAATAAATGAATGCATACCTGGAATATAATAACTGTTAAAATGCCCAAATCTAAGATCGAGTGACATGTGCAAAACAAAAAGTATTGCATGGCGTAATGATGGATGTGACAGATGAATGAATATTGTAGATAAAGTTGATGGGATGTGATGTGATGGTTTCTTTATTATGGAAAAATATATTTTCATGGGAAACTAAAATTTTATTATGATTGCATGCATGTAGAGTCAAAGCAATGACCAGAGGAAGTTGTTGGCTGTAGGAGAGTCTTCAGTTGGAGGAGATCCATCAGCTGTAGGAGGTTCATTGGCTGTAGGATCTATATTAGTTGCATGGGGTTCAATTGCGATAGAAGAAATCATGAACTGCTGCAGGAAGTCAACCTTTGTTTTTGGCTTATGGTACATATGAAGTCTGTGTCCATTTACCAGCAACTTAAAATGTATAGGGTTGATTATAGATAAATGAATCGCACCATTAGAATACATGTGTTCAATTTCATATGGGTCAAGCCATCTTGTATTGAGCTTACCTTGTGTCTCTTAAAATCTAGATTCATACAACACAGCCTAGTCACCAGTGATAAACTGTCTGTTGAGGATATGTGAATCATGCCACTTTTTGTGCTATATCTGGACTATCTCTATTTGTTGTAGGGCTTCCTTTCTCATTTTTTAGGTGGTTGAGATGCAAGATCCTATTGCATTGTGCTATAGGAAGATCAATGTTGAGCTATAATAATGTTCGTAGGGTTTTGTGCTCAAATTCTATAGGCATTACAACATTCTTTCCACAAACCAATTAAAAAGGAGTGAAACCAGTTGTTGTCTTCCATGTCATCCTATATGCCCAGAATGCTTCTTGTAATCTTATGTTTTAGTCCTTCTTATGTATCTACACTATTTTTGTCAAGATTGCTTCTATCTCCCTATTTGTAATTTCTGCTTGACCATTCGCCTATGGATGATATGGACCTAATTTTCTGTGGTGAATATTGTATTCATTCATTAGGGTAGTGATCAATGTTGATGTAAATTGAGTACCCTGATCAGTGACCAATTCTTTGGGTACACCATATCATGTAAAGATTTCCTCATATAGAAACTCAACTACCTTTTTATCCCGAACATGCTTCATAACTCATACCTCCACCCACTTTGTCACCTAGTCTGTGCACACAAGAATATATGAATTGTCATTGGATGAAGGACGGATGAGTCCAACAAAATCAAGCCCCCATTTATCAAATGGAGTGACTAGCACTTGAGGAAAGAGAGGTATTTTGTTAGAATTTGTTGGTGGCTCCATCCATTGGCATCTATCACATTTCTTTGTGTAGTTGACAACATCTTTATGTAGGGTTGGCTAGTAATAACTAGTATTCAGTATCTTCATTGCTATTCTTTTGGCTACAAAATGCCCCCCATAAGGCTCATCTTGGCAGGCATGGAGGATGTCATAAGTCTCATCTTCCTTAACACATCTCCTCAATATTTGATCAGGGCAAGTGTAGAATAGGCAATCAACAATCCATGAAAAGTTGAAAGTCTTTTCTATTAGGAGTCTATTTTCTTTTGAGAAGAAATATGGAGGTACCTTTTGAGAAACTAAATAGTTTGCAATATTAGAATACTAGGGTGTTTTAGCTGAAATGGAGAACAGGTGATCATCATGAAAGCTGTCATCAATTATGTGTGGTTCATCCACATTCTGCAATCTTGAGAGGAAGTCAGCAACTACATTTGACTTGTCAAGCTTATCCACTATTGTGATATTAAATTCCTGCAACAGTACAAGCCATCAAGCCAACCTTCCCATTATAGAAGGTTTTTTAGCTAGATATTTTATAGCTGCATGATCAGTATGCACCAATATTTGGTAGCCTATGATGTAGTAGCAAAATTTGTTTAGAGCATAAATAACAGCCAGAAGTTCCTTCTATGTGACTGTGTCATTCAACTCCGCTCCTTGCAGGTTTTTTCTAATAAAGTATATTGCATGTTCTACCATACCTTCTTTTTGTCCTATTACAACTCCTACTGCATGATCTAAGGCATCTATATGAATTTGGAATGACAGTGCCCAATTAGGACCCCGTAAAAAAGGAGCTTGAGTAAGGACTGACTTCAGCTGCAGGAAGGCTTTATTGCAACTTGGTGTCCATAGAAATTTTGAATCCTTTGTCAGAAGAGAATGCAATGGGCTGGCCATTTTGTTGAAGCCTTTAATAAATCTTCTATAGTAGCCAGTGTATGCACCCTAAAATGGTCGCCTAGACTTTGGGCCCCCATTCATCAATTTATCAATTTCATGAATCAATGCTTTGCAATATTTTCAATTCAAATCAATTTTCTTGATCAAATTGTAATTAATTCAATATTTCCTAAGGTTTGGTCATTTTATTTTAAGCCTTACTTAATTAAAAAGAGAAAAAAAAATAAAAAAATAATCTTATTTAATTAAGAAACATGCTCCCTTTTAATTAAATAAAAATCCATTTTAATTAAATAATAAAAAATCTTTAATTAAATAATAAAATCACTTTATCCTAAGCCACATTTAATTAAAAGAACAAATCTCTTTTAAATAAATAAAAAAATCTTTTAATTAAATAATGAAAACCACTTTGCTAAAAATAATAAATAAATAATAAAATAAAAAGAAAAAGAAAATACTTTTTGTCTACACTTTGAATGCACACTTTCCAAGATGAGTGGGATCTCCTTTTGCCTCTTAATCACTTCCACACATCTTTTTGCCTCTTAACCATGTCCATTGATTTTGCCTCTTGAGAATCTTGAGCACATGGATCAACCAAGATTTAATCTCCACCATTGCTCATTTCTTTTTGCCTCTTAATCTTGACCGTCCATTCATTTCTAAATCCTTTATAAGGAGCCCTCTCCTTCTCATTTTATGTATGAAGATTTTAGAGATCAAGATTTTATGTTATTATTATGCAGGTTTGGAGAGCGATTTTGGAGGAGAATTTGAGCACTTCAGCTTGGATATTGCAACTTCTCTTTTCTTGTCTCCTTCTCTCATGCCTCCATGGCAATCCATTTAGATTAATATTGCACTTGCATAATGGATTAGATTCATATTTCCTTTCATAGAATAATCTTGCATAAGCATTTCCTTTCATAGATTAGTTTTCTTTCATGCATTGTTATCATATAGAATAGCTTTCATTTTCATTTACATGCATACTTGATGATCATGGAGACTAGCATTCTTGCTTTTCCTCTTTGAATCTCTCATTTTATGGTGTACTTGCATGGGCACGAACTAGGTCTAATCTAAGGGCCTCCATTATAAACCCTTGCACTCCATGAATAGAGAGCTATGAGTCTCTATTTTAGACCTCATTCTTGAGAAATATTGGATATAATGACTCATAAAAGTGTGTCAACATTTTAGCACACAGCCAACATGTCCAAGAAATATTCAGATGTCTTTCTTCTTGGTTGGTGTGGGAAGATTTTGAATAACTTTAATTTTGGTAGGGTCCAATTGGATTCCAACAATAAATATATAGTGACCCAGTACCACCCCCTCTTACATCATCATGAGGTACTTCTTGCCATCCAGAGATAGGTTGTGTTCTTCACACCTTTTAAGGACTTTTCTCAAGTGTGTCAAGGCCTCCTCATAAGTTTCTCCATATGTTGTAAAGTCATCCATATAGATTTCCATACAATCATGAGAGATATCAACAAAAATGTTGATAACTTACTTTTGGAATGTTACTTGAGCATTATAGAGGCCAAAGGGAAAAAATGAATAGGTAAAGGTTCCCCATGGGCAGGTGAATGTAGTCTTTTCCTGATCCTCAGAAAAAATTCAGATTTAGTTGTATCCACTGTACCCATCTAGGAAGGAAAAATACTTCTTGCCTTCTAAGGAGTCTAAGACCTAGTCAATGAATGGAAGGGGGGAGTGATCCTTCTTTGTGGTATTGTTAAGTTCTCTATAGTCAACACACATTCTCCATTTACCTTCTTTTTGGGAACTGTTAATAATGGAGAAACCCACTGGCTATTTGATATTGGATATATGAATCTAGCATTGAGCAGTTTTTGCAGTTTAGTCTTCATTATGTCTCTTAATGTAGGGTTAACTCACCTTTAAAACTTCCTAATAGGGAGTTTGTCTTCTTTGAGATATATCCTATGGGTACATAACTTTGGGTCTAGGCCCTTCATGTCGACATAATCCCATGCAAATGTTGCAACATGGTCTTTCAGTATTTTAGTCAGTGATGTTTGCTGCTGAGGAGTTAGCTGGCTATTAATATTCAAGCACCGACCATGAGATATCTCTATTTTCTTAGTCAATTCTATCATAGATGCATCTATTAACAAGGGCACTCGTATTTCATGAGGAATCAACTAGTGGTAGAGCTATTTGTCTATAGGAGAAGCCCATTTCTAATCATGGTTTAAAGCCTACAGGGAGCAGTTATTTGAGGAAAAATCTAGGGAATATGATTTTGATCCATACTGATTATGCATGATGTTGGTGATTACTTTGTCTTCTTCCTAGAGCTACAGGAAAAGATCTCTTTTTAACATCATTAACCAGGACACTGAGTTTATAGATTTGACTTCTTCTACTATATCAGATCATATTGGTGAGGCTAATTCCATCTGAGGTTAGGTAGGAAGATACAAGACTAAAGTATTGGTATGCTAACCATAAAAGATGGTCATATCCCTGAATGACATCCTATATAAGCATCAAATATTGCTAGCCAAGGCCTGCCAAGAATAATTGGATAACCCCCTAGTGTAGCTTTGGGTGAAAGGATCATGAACTTAATAGGGTGAGACCAAGATTCAAGGTCAACAACTATGTCTTCAACCATCCCATCAGGCTTCACAATGGAACTGTCTGCAAGCTGCAGAATAGTAGGTGTAGTTCTGACGTTGGTGATACCAATTTTTTGCATTATATCCCTATTCATAATGTTTATAGTGTCTTCAAGATCTATCAATGCATTTTTAATAGATGTCCCATTGATAATGACCTCGACAATAGGGCTGCCAGGGTCATAATATTTTGGGATGGTAAGCTTTCCCAGTGAATAGTCTCACAATAGGTAAAGATAATCATGCCATTGTCTCTCTTAGGGGTAATATATCTATGATAATGATTACCTATTCCCATCATGAAATGCATTTAGATTGTCAACCCAGGGATGTAGACTTGAAATGGGACAACACAGTTTGTGCACTAAGTTCCTTTAGGAGTCATAACACCTATGTTGCATGAAGATAAAATGCATGAAAGGAATCTATGCTATTGCTGCGGGAAAGTAAAAACACTTGACTATTTAATGGAAATGTGACAAAAAGATTGTAAAATGAATCTAAGCCTGTCTAACAACTCAAAACATTCACTATGTCTATAATCTGCAAGTGCTATAGGAACATCCACAATAGTAATGCTACAGGAGTAAAACAGTAACTCTACTTGAAAGTAGGGAAAATTCAAGAAGAAAATATAATCTATCTTAATCTAATCCACCTCCCAAGTGGGCCCCCTTGGTTGGCTTCTGCTAACTACTAACACAAGAAATAATCCAAAATCACTCTTCCATTAATTCTTCTTAACTGGTTACATATAAATTGAATAACTCATGAAGAACTAAGAAGAACAACTTCTACTATATTGAACACACCATTCTATATTTTCTCATTACCTAACTAAGTCAATCAAATCCCTTTATAAAGAGGATTGACGCTTATTGAAAACATAACATTAAAGTTTGATTAAACCCCGCCAAATAAGGAGGTGGTAAAACAACCATGACATATTACAATTATTGAAAATAATAGAATAACAATTCTGAGGAAATATAGCAAGACTTATTTCCTATATTCTTTGGAACAACAACTCCTTTCTAGGCGTGACATATCCTTCAAAACCATGCTGAATTCTTTCACCATGATTGGTCTTCTAATGCTCCTTCTTTAATGTGGTTGCACCACTCTTCGAATTGCTCCTTGTTTACCTAAAAGGTTAGTAACATTCAGTACACATATGCAAGTCAACATTTCAAACCCTACTCAAATGTAAGAACACAACTTAAAATAACTATATGAAGTACTACATTATATTTATAATAGTCACAAAAACATGTCATTCAAGCTACCCATAGGCTCTATGGCTTTAGTTGTACTTAGCATAAGTTCAAACAGGTATAATCATAAATGTTTTAGAAATGTCTATTAGAGCATAAAGAGTGTCAACAAAGTATGAAGATTATAAAAACATTGAGACATTAATTTGTCTCATCATCTGCCCCCTACTAACAAAATGCTTGTCCTCAAGCATTGTATTTCCTAGCTATGGTTTTGAAATCACCTACAGTCGTCTTCCCCTTATTTCCACTCTTGAAAGTGTAGTAAAATCCTCTTGTTGTTTCCAGGTAATCTCCTTGGTGCTCCTCAACCAACTAATCCAATCTAGTAGCATTGATGTCATATAGGGGCTAAAGGAGTGTAGGTGGTTGGAAGGATAAAGGCATCCATAATTCCCTTCTGACCTATCATCCCCACCACATATATTCAGTCACTCTGTGCACAGCTGCTTCAAAGTTAATTGGGTTGTGTGGCTCCGCTTTCCTGAAAGCTTCTGGCAATCTGTTCCACCAATTTCTTACCCCTAAAAGAGCTCTTTGGGCTGTAAAATTGGGCAATGTATGATAGTTTCTGTAGACCTTATCTCTCAATGCAAAGACTTTCTCCCCGATTTTAGGCTTCTATTTCCCATAGGTCAAATTGAGCCAATCCCTCAAAAGGACATCAAGCTTATGTGACTCAACCCTTAATGGTAAGGGTTCAGATTTTTATAGGTCCCTGTAATTGTTCAACTATCTGTCATAGTTTTCTTCATTATGCATCCATGACATCAGAGCCCTCAAGTGAATATCCCCTATATAGAGCAGAGGGTTCCACTCTGTTTCATGTGGGATGATAATGTTATGCAAATATAGCTCACATAATAAATTTTGCTGCTATGGGGGAAGAGTTTGATATATTCCATAAACATATTGGACTTACTTGAACTCACAATCAATAACTTTCATTGTCATCATAAGTTGAAACAAAAAAAGTTTCTCTTTTAAATAAATAGCATATACCCTGGGTGGTGGTCGATAAGCTATGACCTGATCGGCTAATTTTAGGGCCTTGTCCATTTGTTGTTTTTGTTTCTTTAGCTACTCCCTAAGAGATTCAATTTCCTCATCCTTATCAAATATCTCTTTCTGCATTTGATGTCTTTCCTATCTCCACCAGGTCTTTTGAAATAAAAAATGATTGTATATGTTAAAGAGTACATACTGAATTGTTTGTGAGGGAAATTCTTGCATCTGAGCTTTCTTTTTCTTTTCTTTGATAGCTTGCTGAAAGTACTAAGTGAACCATGTGGATTTGTAGGGTATAATGGAGACATTGGAATATACAAGGTGCTGTGGAGGAGTAGGTTGAACATTCACAGGAATGCTATCTTGTACTACATCTGGGCTTGGCTCAAGCATTCCTTGATCATCCTGTGGCATACTACTATCAGGTGCTTGCACATTTTGAGATTCTTCCATATTTTGAGGTTCCGCCCACAAAGGGGAGTCATCAGGAATATTTTCAATAGAGGGTTCTGGATTAGGTTTTGGTACTGAAACTTTTGGATTTCCAAGGGAAGGTGAAGGCACTTGTCCTCACATGCAAGGGCTTCTACGTATAGTTGCCTCTTCAACCACTACACTTTTAGTTTGGCAGGATCTTTTTGGCCTTTTTACTGTAGGAGTAGATGCTGTAGGAACAGATGCTGCACGACTCAACCTTTTTCTTTTATTTATTTGGACAATAGGGTTTTGAATTTCACCTTCTAGGTTAGGGATTTCTTTTTCAACTTTTTGCTTGCCTTTCTTCGTGGAAGAAGTAGGTGTATCACTCTCCAGAGTGGGATCAATAGACTTGTTTTCTAGGGACAATTCTAGTTCTTCTCCTTTTTTAGCTATTTCTTCACTAGGCCTAGAAGATTCTACTTCATTTACAAAAGGTTGAGCAACAATATTAACTTGGGGTTGCAAGGTTTTAAACTAAATAAGTTCCACCCAATACATGGGAGAGACATCCCTAAGGGATTTTTCAACCAAAAGCTTTACTAGGGCATGGTGGCTTATGAAATTTGCATTACTTTTTTGTGTTTCCTTGGCACTAATGCTTAACATATTATAGAGAAAATTAGGAACATTGAGTTGAACATTATGCCTTAAATAGCTAAGAAATTTGAAATGGTGGGCATACAGGTTTGAGAATCTTCCTTCACAAGTTAAATACTTGATAATGTGGTTAGCCAATTTTGGAAATGGTGGTGGAAGAGACAACCTCTTACATCCCTGCTTAGTGATTTCAAGTGGAGGATCACCCGGTCAAGAGAATTGAGCTCAAGATGACCTGGCATCATGCTTGTTAGGATAGTGCTCTCCAATGACTGGTAATCCAATGACCTCTGCAATTCTTTCCTCAGTAGCAACAATTGTTAAACCTCACATAGTTTCTTGTCCTTCTTCAAAAGTACCCATAAATTCTGTTGCAACCTCCTCATTGAATTATGTCAACTGAAGGAAATACCCTAGCCATCTGTTTGCCTTAAATCGGTGAACTACTTCAACATCTGACAGTAAAATACCATGGATGATTGGTTCATGTCTCTGTAATTGTCCCCCTATCTTAATAATGTCCATTCTTCAATTTTGTTTCTCTCCAATTCACTGTTAATCTTTAGTCTTCTTACACTTTGCAAATACACTCTTCTTGAAATCCCAATTGCTATTCTTGAGAATACCAATTTTTGCTTACATTACCTCCGTTATGCTCGACATGAACAATAATAATGGAATTGATTACAGAGGACATCAGAATCTTAAGTGGGAGTTATCTCATAATTTAATTATGGTCCTTTCAAGTCATGTCAGGCTTAGAAAATTTCTCAGAAAATCAGAATTTGAAAGTATGACAAATGTATTGGATTAAAAGAATTAATAGAACACAGCCTAAGTATAACCTTGATGTGACAAGGATGTGACTAGGGTGACTTAGGTATAACACTTGGAAGTTATTACTCTTCCCTTGCCCCCTACAAAATTTTGACAAGTGTCCTCACTTGATAAATTTGGTATGAGAATGGGAAACTGGCTCAACACATATATCATACATGTAATGTAGTACTATATATAACTATTCAAACCTATGCGCTAAAAGTGAGAAAAGAGTTAAAAAGTTGTACCTAGCAATTTTTTACCGTACACACGAATGTGAGCTAATGAGATTGTCAAGTCTGATGGCCGCATGAAAGTGCTGACGTGGTGTTTAATTGAAAGCATTAAAATAGAAATTGTGGGTGACGTAGAGTTTGAGTGGGTGGTAGATAGAGGAATGAGATGAGTTGGTAAGAATAAGAGAGAAACGTGAATGAAGAAATATACCTCATATGAAATGAATTTTTATTATCAGAGTTTTTGAAGGCATGTTATGGTGAGGCTACAAGAAGAAGGCTTTCACCTTCTGCTACAGGAACTGTTACCTGAGGGGCTGTTAAACTTTGTGTGCTGAACTGCTTCAAGAATTCTTCCTTTGTTTGAGGCTTGTGATATAGTTGTAGGTGGTGTCCTTTGACAAGCAACTTAAATTGGAATGGATCAAGTGTGGTTAGTTGGACTGCTCCATTATCAAAGACATATTGAATTTCATATGGCCCCAACCATCTAGTCTACTACTTTCCTGGGAGCTCCTTAAATCAAGAATCATACAATAGAGCCCAATCACCTACTTGAAAGTGTTTATTCTTGATATGTGAATCATGCCACCTCTTCCTTTGGTTTTGGATTAGCTCTATCCTTTCCAATGCTAACTTTTGCATTTCATCCAATGAGTTGAGGTGGAGAAGGCACTCTGTTTGTGCTGCAGGAAGATCAATGTTCAACTCCAGAGCTGTGCGCAATGTTTTGTGTTCAAATTCTATGGGAAAAATTATTGCCTTTCCATACACCAATTCAAATGGTGTGAATCATGTTGTGGTCTTCCATGTTGTATGATAAGCCCATACTGCTTCAGTTAACCGGCTGCTCCAATCTCTTAAGGACTAGACTTTCGATGTCTTGTGCTATACTCCTTCATCAACTCAGTGATCAGATTTAAAGTGAACTGTGCTCCTTGGTTTGTGACTAATTCTCTTGGGACTCCATAACATGTAAAAATGTCTTCATACAAGAATTTTACTACTTTTTCATCTCTGGCATTTTGCATTGCTTTCACTTCCACCCATTTTGTCAGATAATCCGTGCATACCAGGATATAAGATTTTCCATTTGATGGAGGATCAATTGGTCCTATGAAGTCCATACCCCATTTATTAAAGGGTGTCATCACCACTTGTGGATTAAGTAGCATCTCATCTGATTTTGTTGGATGACCCATCCTTTGGCATTTATCACATTTTTTTGTATAACTGGCTGCATCTTTGTATAATGTTGGCCAATAATATCCTGTTGTTAATATTTTCAGGGTTGTTCTCTTTGCTACAAAGTGACCTCCACATGGATTGTCATGAAAAGCATGGAGTATGTCATATATTTCATCTTCTCTCACACATCTCCTCATGATCTAATCTAGACCAGTGTAAAATAGATTGTTATCTATCCATGAAAATTGAAAGCTTTTCTCTGCAAGCTTTTTCCTGTCCTTTTGAGAAAAATGTGGGGGCATCTTATTTGCTACAAGCTAATTGGCTATGTCTGCATACCATGGGTTTTTGATTGCTATGTGGAACAAGTGTTCATCTAGAAATGTATCTTCAGCCTGAGTAGTGTCTTCATTAACATTTTGTAGTCTAGACAAGTAGTCAGCAACTACATTGCCCTTCCCTAGCTTATCAACAATTGTTATATCAAATTCCTACAATAGTAAGAGCCATCTTGCCAGTCTACCTGTTATAGCAGGTTTGTTCATCAGATATTTTATTACTGAGTGATCAGTGTGAACAAAAATGGGATAGCCTATGACATAGTGTCAGAATTTGTTCAATGCATAAACTATAGCTAGGAGTTCCTTTTTAGTAATTGTGTAGTTCAATTCAGGGCCATGGAGGCTTTTACTGATATAGTAAATTGCATTCTCAAGGTTGGTAGGTTTTTGTCCTAGCACAACACCTATGGAATAATCTGATGCATCTATATGGATATGAAATGGGATAAACCAATCTGGTCCTTTGAGGACTGGTGCAATGGTTAGAATTTTCTTAAGCTGCAGGAAGGACTCATTACAAGTTGGTGTCCATAGAAATTCAACCTCTTTGGTAAGCAATGTATACAAAGGACTAGCTATTTGACTAAAATTCTGAATGAAGCGCCTATAGTATCCAACATGTCCTAAAAAATATCTTACATCCTTTGGTTTAGTAGGTGTGGGTAATGTGAGAATGACCTCAATCTTGGCTGGGTCTACTTGTATTCCTGCTATTGAAATAAAATGCCCAAGTACTACTCCTTCCTGCATCATCATAAAGCATTTCTCACTATTAAGGGATAAATTATGTTCCTTACATCAGATTAGCACCTTTTCAAGATTCTTCAAAGACTCTTCAAATTTCACTCCGAATGTTGTAAAGTCATCCATATATATCTCCATACAATCATGTGATATGTCAGCAAAAATACTAATTACAACTCTTTGAAATGTTGCTGGAGCATTAAACAACCCAAATATAAATACATAATATGAAAATGTCCCCCATGGACATGTGAATGTAGTCTTCTCCTGGTCTTCTGGAGCAATAGTTATTTGATTGTATCCACTATATCCATCAAGAAAGGAAAAATACTTCTTACCGGCTAAAGTATCAAGTACTTGGTCAATGAATGGAAATGGGAAGTGATCTTTCTTGGTAGCCTTGTTTAATTCCCTGTAATCCACATAGATTCTCAATTTACCCCCCTTATTGGGTACTATAACCAAAGGCAATACCCATTTACTATCAGATATAGGATATATAAATCCAGCATCTAATAACTTTTATAATTCAGTTTTGACTATCTCCCTTAATGCTGGATTAATCCTCCTTTGAGGTTGACAGAGTGGTAGACTTCCTTTATTTATATAAATCCTATCTGTACATAGTTTAGGGCTTAATCCCTTCATGTCCCCATAGTCCCATGCAAAGGCTTTCTCATGTGTTTGCAATAGTTTGGTTAGTTGCTCCATTTGTTGTGAAGGCAGCTTATTATTCACATGGAGATTATGACCCTTAGAAAGCTCAACAGTAGTTGTAAGGTCAAGCATGGATACTTTAGGGATTGGACTTGTGTTTACTTCACTAGATAGCAACTGGTGGATAATATTTGGTTCTGAAGGTAATACACATTTCAAAAAAATTTCTTCATATGTAGTTAACTCCAACATAGAACTTTCAGATACATCTGTGGATCTGAATATTTTGGTATTACCAGTTTTCCTAACATGATATCAACCAATTGTCCTATAACATGAACTATTATAGGATCCTTTTTCTTTCTTCTAGGCTTTTTAAGACAAGTTTCTTTTATTGCTTTTCCATAAATTGGAACATCCTTTATTGCTTAAACAGGGGAATCTAGACATGCATGTTCTTAAGCTAGTCAATGATATCAAATGGTTGGTCTTCTTTTGGTATGGGCTTGTCCATGTTGAGCCTCTGAGGAAAAGGTGGTTTAACTGATGTATGAGCATTAGCTAAGTTGGAAACATTCTCTAGGGCAACAATATTTGGCAAGGCATTCTCTGGAATTGGTACTGATGTTGTAAGAAGATCTGGCACTTCAGTGATAAGAGGTGGTCCAGGTATAGGAAAGGTAGTACCTAATCTTAAATGTATATCAGCTATGTTAAGTGCATAGGAAGGGTATTGCTGAGCATCGGTAGCATACATTTTCTGCTATGGTTGTTGACTATTGGGATTCAGTCATGGTTGAGCAGGTAACTATGTTTTCTTTTGAGGACCTATATTTGCAGGTGGTGGCATTATTGCAGGTATATTTGTTGGAGGTGGTAAAGGTGGATATCTAGGATTTGGATTAGGCTATTGCTGAGGTCCTCTCCATTGATTAGTGGGCTGCCAATTCCCTTGTGGTTGTTGCCATTGGTTTGGAAATTGTGGCCATTGGGATTGTTGTGGAGGATACCATTGATTCTATTAATTATTTGGCCAAGCATTATTCCAAGTGGGTTGATTATACTATGGAGGACTTTGGACATTGTAGTTTTGCCATTGACTATTATAAGGATTTGAAATTTATAATGGGTCTTGAGGCATACCTTGTCTTGTGTCCCATGGCCAATGTTGAGAAACAAAGAATACTTTCTCGTCCTCTCCTTCTATCTTTAAGTATTCAATTGGAAGATGTTGATTCTCTAGGTTTGTGACCAATTTGCACTGGCAATCCTTCTTTTGTTTGCGGCAATGAGGATAGTATTCAGCTAGCTATGCCTCCACATCTGCATGCTTCTTCTTGGTAGTCATCATGTCCAGGTGTGTGGCGACACCATTTATGATGTCTTGCTTGAAGTCTAACAACAGGTTTGAAATCTCCATCTTTGAAATACCAGAGCCACTTCCTTTAGCCAATGTTGAGAGAAATCCTCTTCCTTTCTTGATTTCTACTCTAGAATAGTTCATAAAAATCTTCTAAAGGTCATCCTAGGAAGACTGAGATGTATATCCTCTAGCCATGAGGTCCAAGGCTTCAAGACAATTTTCATTCACTTCTCTTAGAAAAATCAACTTTTGTGAATCCTCCTGCAATGCATGTTGCGGGTTCTTTTGTAAATTAAATAAGAAGCATGATATGTAGTCCTCTAAAGTCTCATCTTCCCTTTGTGACATACGGAAGATGTCATCTCCTTTTGAATCACTTCCCTTATAGTATTCCTTATACTTCCTTAGAAATAAATCTCTCAACCAATCCCAATTTGCTACTGCATTTTCTCCTAAGCCCATGAACCATCTGAGAGCTGACTCCTTTAGTGTTTCTAGAAACATTTTAAGCTTATGACTATTAGTATTGTAGTAAAAAATTTGACACAGTATGTCAAACTCAAACAAAAAGGTGTCAGGATCCTCTGTGATGAGGCCATAGAACTTTGGTAATGCTGAAGTAGGTATGTTCTTGAGATTTGGGTTGTTGATATGACTTGGAATAGGAAATGGAAATGTAGGAGCTACCATTACTGGAGGTGTTGGATATTGAAACTGTGGTTGGAAAGTATTTTTGATTGGAGGGTTTTGGACAACAGGTGGTCCTGGAGTAGGATTATTATGGAAAATAGCTAATATTTTTGCAAAAGGATGGAGGTCAAATATTTCATGAGTGTCTTCTTCTGTTGAAGATGATGCAACAAACTTAGGACTTGCGTCAAGAAATGGTAACTCAAGTTCTTCAAATTCTTCTTTTAGTTTAACAGGTTCTTTTGGAAGAAATCTACCATGAACATCTCGCCTTCTTTGATGCATGCAAGTAATTTGATGACTTGTGAAGCAAGCTCACAACCACTCTATTTTGACTAAAAAACAAGAAACTAATCTAAAAAATAAAGGACTCATTAAGGTTCCTAGTTCGACACCATCCTCGGCAATGATGCCAAAAATGAACAGTCTCACAATAGGTAAAGATAATCATGCCATTGTCTCTCTTAGGAGTAATATATCTATGCTAAGGATTACTTATTCCCATCATGAAATGCATTTAGATTGTCAACCCAGGGACATAGAGTTGAAATGGGACAACACAGTTTGTGCACTAAGTTCCTTTAGGAGTCATAACACCTATGCTACAGGAAGATAAAATGCATGAAAGGAATCTATACTATTGCTGTAGGAAAGTAAAAACACTTGAATATTTAATGGAAATGTGATAGAAAGCTTGTAAAATGAATCTAAGCCTATCTAACAACTCAAAACATTCACTATGTCTATCTTCTGCAAGTGCTATAGGAACATCCACAATAGTAATGTTGCAAGAGTAAAACAACTTTACTTGAAAGTAGGGAAAATGAAGGAAGAAAATCTAATCTATCTTAATCTAATCCACCTCCCAAGTGGGCCCCCTTGGTTGGCTTCTTCTAACTACTAACACAGGAAATAATGCAAAATCACTCTTCCATTAATTCTTCTTAATTGGTTACATAGCAATTGAATAACTCATGAAGAACTGAGAAGAACAATTTCTACTATATTGAGCACACCTTCTATATTTTCTCATTACCTAACTAAGTTGATCAAATCCATTTATAAAGAGGACTGACACTTATTGAAAACATAACATTAAAGTCTGATTAAACCTCGCCAAATAAGGAGGTGGTAAAACAACCATGACATATTACAATTATTGAAAATAATAGAATAACAATTCTGAGGAAATATAGCAAGACTTATTTCCTATATTCTTTGGAACAAAAACTCCTTTCTAGGTGCTACATATCCTTTGGAACCATGCTAAATTATTTTGCCATGATTGGTCTTCTAACGCTCCTTCTTTAATGCAATTGCACCTCTCTTTGAACTGCTCCTTGTTTACCTGAAAGGTTAGTAACATTCAGTACACATATGCAAGTCAACATTTCAACCCCTACTCAAATGTTAGAACACAACTTAAAATAACTATATGAAGTACTGCATTATATTTATAATAGTCAGCAAAACATGTCATTCAAGCTACCCATAGGCTTTGTGGCTTTAGTTGTACTTACCATAAGTTCACACAGGTATAAGTCATAAATGTTTTAGAAATGTCTATCAGAACATAAAGAGTGTCAACAAAGTATGAATATTATAACAAAATTGAGACATTAATTTGTCTCATCACCTAGCATGATGTCGGCCAATTTACCCAAAACATGGACATTCTAGGGATTCTTTTTCTTACAACCAAACTTCTTGAAACAAGCTTCTTTAATGGCTTTTCCATATGTGGCACCACAACATTTGGGGTCAAATTCTGACAGTGGATAGCGATGACACTACTATTTGTGTGTGATTTTTATGTTTTTTTTTTCAAGTGCCCCCAACGTTGTCATAATAGCGATGATTTCATCGTAATTTCGACACCCATGTGATTATAAACAAAAAAGAAAAAGAAAAATAAAGGCTCGTTTCTAATTTTCGTAAATCTAAGCTATGCACGCAAAGAGGGAAAAGTCAAGCTAGGCAAACAAAGGTAGGTGTTTATTTGGATCTTTGATCATTCCATTTTCTTCATGTGAGCTCGAAGCATCATGCTTTACTTCCATTGATGATTATTTACTTGCTCTAGCCCATGGGCATGTGATTATTTCTTCCTTCTGTATATATCTTGGATTTGGTTATTGACACAACATTATAATGCTCACTCCTGTATTTTACTTGTTTGGATCTTTGAGGACCCATATTTAATACTAGGGCATTATTGCTAGATCATTGCATTTTTATTATCTTCTTGTGTGCTGTGATGACCTAGGACATCAATGATGAACTATTAATTATTTTCAATTTATCGCATGATTGACTATCGGGCTAGGGCATCATTATTTGCTTCCATTGATGATTATATACTATACTTGGTTGCTCAAGGTCGTGGGCCTGTGACTATTTCTTCCTTCTATATATATCATTGCTCAATTTGATTTTATTATTGACACAACATTATAATGCTCATAGCTGTATTTTACTTATTTGGATATTTGAGGACCCGTGTTTAACACTAGGGCATTATTGCTGGATCCTTGAATTTTTATTATCTGCTTGCTGTGATGACCTAGGGCATCAATGATTAACTATTACTTATTTTTAATTCATCGCATGATTGACTATTGAGCTAGGGAATCATTATTTTCTTCCATTGATCATTATATATTGTACTTGATTGCTCAAGGCCGCGAGCCTATGTTTGTTTCTTCCTTTTGTATATATCATTGCTCAATTTGATTTGGTTATTGACACAACATTATAATGCTCACTTCTGTATTTTACTTGTTTGGATCTTTGAGGACCCGTGTTTAACACTAGGGAATTATTGCTGGATCCTTGCATTTTTATTATCTGCTTTCTGTGATGACCTAGGGCATCAATGATTAACTATTACTTGTTTTCAATTCATCACATGATTCACTATCAGATCATTTATAATGTACAAATATTCCAATCCTATGTGAGTAGACATTATGATACTCGCTAAGCCTTACTTTTAGTTTATCATAGGTATTGGTACTCACTAAGAATAAGACATGAAAGTAGCCAAGTCTATGCATTGTATGCTCTTCCAAGACAATGTGCATAGACTTGGATACTTTCATGTCCACTATGATGCATAAAATCCTACTTTGATGTTAAGAATCTTGAATAACCTCTTCCTAATGTCATATTTAGTAAGGAAAAATATTTTAGTTCATTGTGAGACACCAAACACTAATCAAATTATTTCCTTTGGATCAATACATGGATCCTCTACACTAACTACACACCACTTCCTTACTGCTTCACAAGTACCTTTAATGGTCAAAACACTCCCTATCTTTCATTCCTAGATCTTCTACTCTCCTAGACACAGTCCTAGCCTCCAGCTTATTCTAGACACTAGGCTTTTACCATACATCAACCCTTTCCACTTCTACTGCATACCCACCAAGTTATCAAGGACTCTTATGTCCTTTTTTAATGATTGTCTATGACAGTCCTAGTTACCTCTATAACTTGACAACCTACTAGCCTTTCTTAGACTCACAACCATTATCTAGGGTGTTAGGGCATTCCCTAGACTACCATACACCTTTCATCAAATTATTTTAGTACAAATGTTCTAACTTATTTTGTGGACAAAGCCTTTTTCCTAAATCTACCTCTGTATTCCAATCCCAAAGACAGTCACAGTAAATTTTCACTGTGACAAAGAACTTATTAAAGTCTATCCATTTCCAAATCTCTATCTTCTCATGCCATGGTACCTTAAATTTTATCATGCCCTTATTAATTAAACAAATAAATTAGTCACAACCTCAAGACTATCCTAATTATGAAAATGAACAAGACAGCCTTAGAAACAAGGTTTGACAAATTTTGGAATGACTTCCCACAATGTACATGGGGGTGTCTAAGACAACATCTAACCTAGAGGCTTCAAGGAGCACAAATAAATAGTGAGCTTGCAAAGATAAATACTTCTGAGCAAACTATGATCAAATAATAGAAAATGAATATGCAAGGGGGATAATTCCTTCAAGGATTTGGTAAGGGTATGTAGACAAGTGTGGATTTTAAAGGAAACAAATATGAGTGTTCCAAACCATAAAAAACCTTCTTAGAAGGAACACATAACTTGTGATTAGACCCAACCAAAAAATTGTATTATCACTAATCTGATAAGACAGTTTAGGACTAATTTATTGTAATTAGAGAAAAAGTGGACCATTAAACATTGGATAAGGGATTGGGGATACTATTTTAGAGTCCTTTCAACCTTTTTTCTGCACTATGGAATATTGGTAACACTTAGGAACATTCCCCCAATGCTTTATTGTGTCAACTATTACTATCAACATTCTTAAAACAATGAAATCAAACACAAAAGAAAGACGTTTAAAGGAATAACATAAATCTACTCTACTCTCTCATATTTGATTCCATTGATGATTAATTATTGCATGTGATTACTTCCATTGATCATTATTTTCTTCCATTTATGATTATTTACTATACGTGATTGCTCAAGGTCGTGAGCTTGTGACTGTTCTTCCTTCTGTATATACCATTGCTCGATTTGATTTGGTTATTGACACAAAATTATAATGCTCACTGCTGTATTTTACTTGTTTGGATCTTTGAGGACTCATGTTTAACACTAGGGCATTATTGTTGGATCCTTGCATTTTTATTTACTACTTGATGTGATGACCTAGGGTATCAATGATTAACTATTACTTGTTTTCAATTCATTGCATGATTGACTATGCATGGCTTGATTATGCACATGCATGACTATAGATGAGGATATGTAATAGGATATCATGCATTTCTTATATCCCTTGGATCTAACCCCATTTCTTTCCTTCTTGTAGGTTCTAGATCAACTAGGAGCACATTGGATTCACACCCTGGTCATCCTTCCATCATCTGGAAATGTCTAGTACCCTATTGTTTATGCTCATTTACTCATGTATGTCTGTATTCAACCTTATCGCTCTAGGAGTTGGTTATGCTCATGGCTTGTGTGAGCTCATATTTTTTGTTGTATCAATAATATTGTTGCTTCATTATTCCCATTTGAATGCACCCGTGCTTATGATATTCATATCTCATGAATTTAGGGAATTATAGATTTACTAATTGCATGATCATAACCAACATCACATGAAGCAAATGGAATGATCAAAGAGCCAAATAAACACCTACCTCTACTTTTGTACACCTTCTATCATCAAAGATCCATCCACAAAGCTCGGTGCTATCAAACTTCTTAACTCCTTTACCTTTCCAGTAATACTCAAAATCTTATCTGATGAGTCCACATAAGCATAAGAGTAACCAATATGATCTTATAATCATAAGAATCAAGTTCAATGTAAAGAAAATGTGTTCACACATAGAATCACATGTAATATAGTCTCAGCTATAGTCAATAAATATAGACTCAGCTATAAAAGAAAGTATGATCCATACATACACAATGAGCCACTAAAGTATGCTTCATAAGCATAAGAGTAATCACATAAGTCTCACCACATAAGAGTAACCAAATTTGTCCAATATATAACTAGGTGCAATGTGATCAAAACAAGATGCAATATAGTTCCCTCTATAAAGAAATGTATTCACACATATATATGATCAATAGAAAAGCATATATAAAGGATAACATATATCCATATAAAGTATGCTCCCATGCATACAAAAACATTATCTCTAAGTATCATAATGTATGTTCCCAAAAAAAAATGCCAATTGTAAAATGTAAAATACACAACATATGCCAATGTAAGTATGTTCCAACATTCATTAACCAATAATGTATGTACCTATGCATCAATAAAGAAAATAGTTAATCAGTTATACTAACAATTAGCTGTGTATGTTTCCATAAATAAAACTCCCTCTCAAATTGAAACTCCCTCTCAAAGTGCAAAGAGCTCAATTTCAGGTTCTTTTATCTCCACAAAGGATGCTTGAAGGTTGTTCCTCTCAGGACAATTTACAATTATGTGACCAAACTTCTCACATTTATAGCATTAAGCTTTAGAGAAGTCCCTCTTGAAGGGTTTATTCTTCTTAAAGTTCTTCCCTCTTCCCTCTTTGTCCTTTGAACTTCCTTCATTTTAATTCCTCTTATCCTTTTGGAATTCTCTCTTTTTCTTGAGTTTTCCTATCCCCCTTTTGAAGTTTTGAGAGTAAAGAAGTTGTATATCTTCCTTGAAGATTGATCCTGTTGATATTAATCTTTCTTCTTCTTGAAGACAATCAGTCTTTAGTCTATCAAGAGTAGGTAATTTAGAATGTGCACTAATCCCTTGAATGAATGCATCCCAAGTAAGAGGTAATCCATTAAGAGCTGTCATAGGTAGCTCTTTATCATCATATTTAAACCCAATTGATGATAGTTGATTCCTTAGCTCATTGATCCTAATGAAGTAGGATGTGATTGACTCCCCTTGATTCATCTTGATCTGGGAGAGGTTCTTTTTGAGAGCTACGACCCTATTTGTGTTGTTGATCTGAAACATGCCATACATTGAAGTGAACATCTCATATGCATTCTCTAGATTTGCAATTGTTGGCATAATATGATCTTTAACACTATCAACAATTATTCTCATTTCTTTATTGTTGTTTTTGTTCCATTCCTTCTTTTTATCCACATCCATATCATCTTTAGGAGGATCTTTAATCACCAATCATAGTGACCACAAGGGTGGGAGAGTCAATCCATTATGAAGACCTCAATCCCAATTCATTGTTGCAACTAGGAAACCCAGGCACAGTCTGACACCAGTTAATTCCTAGGCTTTAATAACAATTAAACACTAAAATAAATATTTGGACATGTAAATAACACCCAAACCAATGATCTTACATCATGATCCAATCACTAATACACCACAAAACACATATGAAGGCATTGCATGGGCTGACTATACCCTGTGGGAAGATTCACAATTTATAGAGAATGTTTTTGTTTATTGAATGAATACCATTTGAAAATGGTTCTATACACACATCAACTCCACATCCCCCCTCCACTCACATGGATAAACACTAATAAAGACTTCTAACCAACTAAAGACCGAATGCAATGATTAACTAACTATCTAATTGTCCCCTAAACAGTAAGCATGCCATCAAATGATCATGTAATTAGTAAATCCATAATGCCCTAGCTTCATGAGATCCAATAATAAATAAAAATGCAAGGATCCAACAATAATGCCCTAGTATTAAACAAGGGTCCTCAAAGATCCAAACAAGTAAAATACAACAATGAACATTATAATGTTGTGTTAATAATCAAATCAAAGATATATACAGAAGGAAGAAACAGTAACAGGCCCACAACCTTGAGCAAGTAAATAATCATCAATGGAAGTAAAGCATGATGCTTTGAGCTCACATGAAGCAAATAGAATGATCAAAGATGCTTTGAGCTCACATATGCAAGTAGAGTCCTTACTCCTTCTAATCTTTCTATAGGGACAAATGTTTCCCCATATTCCATTCCTTCTTCTTGTGCATAACCCTTGCACACCAATCTTACCTTGTTTTTTGTGATTTGTCCATGTTCATTTAGCTTGTTTTTGAATACCCATTTTGTTCCAATAACATTCTTATCTTTTGGTCTCGGCACTAGATTCCAGGTATCATTCTTTTCTATTTGATCAATTTATTCATTCACGGCTTGTATCCAGTCATCATTCTCTAAAGCATCTTTTACTATCTTACACTCAAACTCACATAGTAAACATGTAGGGTCTTTCAACTTAATTCTTGTCAAGACTCCAGATTCTTTATCTCAAATGATTTTCTTAGGCTTATGATGCCTTTGTTCAGGTTTAGAATTTTTACCCTAACTCAGGCATTAAGGCTATACAACAATTCTATCCTGACAATGGAAACCTCCTCTAGCTATGGGTAGACTATGAATGAGGATGAATCTCCGGATTCTAGTTTGGTTCCTATTAAGTAATAAATATCACCACCTAATTGAAAATTTGATAAGAAAAGGGATAGAAAGAACTTTTAAAACTGAAAATATTGTGGGGTGATACACCAAAAATAAGTTCAGACTTTGCTAGAATGATAAAACAATAGCTCAAAATCATAGACCAAAGGTTTGACTCTTCAGATCTCTGTTCAAGATATAGGTTAACAGATTTCACTATTAGGGTTACACCACAAATAGCTAAATAGTTAACAACATACTTTTCCCATACAAGATTTAAGCATAAACTGATCACCTTAGGAAGGAATAAACAAGCTTTCACTTCTTTTGGATTACAGTTGAAAAACAACACTTATATAGAAAGATCAAATCAGGATCTTCAAATCTCAAAACAACATATGATCCAATGAGCACCTGCTTTATTTATCACAAAAAAATGATAATCTGGTTACAAAAATGGCATCAAAACAAAATAGGAATAATATGTTCACTATTAGCCTCTCTCCAAAACTCGCAACCCCTCAAATTGATCATAAAAATCTACCTTATAGCATACCCTAAGCTCAAATTCAAAAATTCAAGCCCTCTAAAAATGCCCAATTTTTGCCAAAAAATATGCCAAAAACCAGCCTATGTCAACTCTCTATGAAGAATGCCTAAAATAATGGCTTATAATAAGGATAAAAATCCTTTTACAAAAAAAATGCCAAAATCTTTAAAAAAATGAAAATTGAAATGAAATTCCAATCTTCGAATGCATACCCTATCCTCTAAAAACTCTAAGTGTAAACAAGTGCTAAGTGGGGAATAACAAACTTGACCCACTTGCATAAGTTTTGAAGGAAGAGGGATGAGGTGGCACATTTGCAATTTTAAAAAACTACAGACATTGAAAAAAATAGTAAAGGCATTCAATGCCATTGCTTGGAAGATTCCAAAACTATTATGCTCATTTTGCTTCTCGAGACTAGTGTTTATCTCTATCTTCACAAAGAAGAAACCGCAAATCTTCTACAAACCCTAGCTCAACTTTGGAAAAATTTCAAATGAAACTCGGCCTTCATTGAAGAAACTCAAGCTCTTTGTTGATCCTTCACTGATGGGCATCTTTGTCGAGCTTTGTACCATGAAACTTGAGCTTACTGGCATTTGATTGGAGTCTATTCAGCCTAAAATCAAAGTAAGGCACTGCTTTCCTTTCTTGCTCTGACTGATGTTATCATTATTATCACTATTTTCTTTCATTATGAGTAAGCATTATTGTTTGAATATATAGCTCTTGGCCGTATCTTTGGCTTAAAAAAAAAGCAGTCTTCTTTAGTTGCCATAAGTCACAACTTGTGACTACACAAGTCACGACATTTTCATTAAGTTTTACATTGTGTGAAACAAACCATGACTTGTGAAAATTTTTACAAATTTGTGAGTCACATTTTATGTGACTATAGTTTTATTTTGAATAAGCCGAGAGTGGCATTTACCTTCTGTTTATAGCTTGTATCCTAGCATGAATCTTGACCTTTGACTGTTAGTGATTTATAAATTACTCATAGAGCTCGACACTATTGGATCTAGCCATGAGCAAGCCAATGTTTACATCTTCTATTTATCTTTTAATATGCCATAAAATTTGGCCTTTGACTGGAGCTATGATTGGTATCTTTAAATAGTGCTTGCTGGCCTAGCACCGTGAATACATCTCTTCCCATCTAATAGTTATGACTAGTGACTGGTGTACTCACTTTCGGCTTGGTGACATACAAAGCCATGACTGTTAGATGGAACTATGATTCATGAACTCAGTTTTGAAACCCGAGTCTCATTTATTTTTAAGCTCTTTGCTTGACACAAATATGAAGCCCTTCAATTTTTTTAAAATTATTTTCCACTCTTACTGACATGGACTTTCTTGTAATGTCGATAGTACATTTGATGAACTCGGCCTCTAACTAGAAACTCAAATCCTTAGACTCAACTTTGTTCTCAATTTGAAACCTGAATATGAAACCATTATGACTGTGAGCTTGACAATGACATGTAGTAACATAGAGAAACTGTGCATCCATGAGAACATGAACTTGGGTATCACTCTTTTCTAGTTGTTTTACTAAAACTACGAGGTTATGACTGAAAGCTGCTAAAAGATGTATTCAGTTTCATTAAAAACTATAACATCTTTTAGTCATAACCTTCACAGGCTTTAGAAGGTGACTGAAAATATGACTGAAAGATATTATATAAAAAAAAGTCACTTTGCTCATAACAGATAAGTTCACTTCTTCTCTGTGTCTGCTGTGCATTTCTCTTTCAGCTTATGTACATCTTGTATTTTCTATTTTCATTGTTATTAAAAATGTACACACATATCACCAGGAACATCAGATTTTGCTAGATACATAGTTATCCATGTTTTGAATATACACCAGCACACTACCTGTGATCATGCACCAATGTTTAAAACTCATGCTTTCTGTTTATAAAAATACCTCTACAACTTGCATTCTATTTGATTTGTAACTTTAATATTTCAACTGTAGGTATAATATACTATGGCCATTTGTTCAATAGAATAAATTTTCATTTTGAAAGAATTGAAAATACAACTCATTGTATTAAAGCTCCTGCAGCATGACCACTATTATCAACTCACTTGACTGCATTTCTGAGCATTTTAATTATTTCTTCATATTGCATAGTCACTTAGCACTTGAATAATCACTTGAAAACTCATTGGCACAAACTATCAGGCTTTAAAAGTAATATCTTTCAATGCTGAAATTGAACTATTTGCAATAAGGCATAAAAATGTTCGTTTGTCATCAATGAAGTTCAAGCACAGGCTCGTGACATTCAAAGATACATGTTGTAAAACATTTTCTGACACTTCTGTTTGTAATTAGCAAAAATAGTGAAATTACTTGAATCTATACCTTTGAAACAACAAGGACATATTGTACCAGTATTTAAAACTACATTCTGTGACTTGATCTTTAAATATTTGCAACATTGGCACTTCCTATAGCCGTTTATTTTGAAAATCTAGCTTGATCTGCATCTTTTCCTTATGACTAAATGTGAAAACCAGTCAACTCTTTTCTGCAAAATAATACATTAAGCTTCCAAACAACATCATTTTGAAATGGTTAGATTAGTGAACATAATAAACAACTTGCAAATTCACTTTTAAACCATTATGCTCACTAATCTACCCAGGAACTACATTATCTAAAAAAAGGTTTCTCAGTTGGAAACACCAAGTCCCTTTAATCTAGATATCTAGTTAATAAAAAGAACAACATACGCCAGAATGATCATAAATAGTAAAAGGTTTCATGTTTACAGAAACAAGTCCCTTTAATACTACCTTGCAGTGAGTGTTAGTGTACATTTCCTTATTGCATTTAATTTTCCATATTGATATGCAACATTGAAAATTTGATTGTTACAGTATGTTATTTGTTTCTTATGCATTTCTTAGATCCAACAGGATCTAGCCACATTTTCTTTCTCTTATGCAGGTATGAATCCTAAAGACCTAAATGCAGAGGAAGACCTAGATTTTGAAGACCCTAGGACTTGAGACTAAGCAGACAACCAGCTGACTCAAACCAACACAAAGGCAATGCATGGGACCCCTATTCCATACTTCAATCTTTTCTTTCAATTCTGCAAATGTACTCTACTTATTGATATGAAATATGAAACATGGAAAGACATTTGTATACTACATTCAGTTTGAATGCACAATGTAATGATCATTTATGAATTTTGAAATCTTTAGAACAATAATCAATACTTAGAATATAATAATGACATCTAAAATGAATGCAATAATGAAATGTAAACTAACAAAACCTACAAGGTAGTGTTAATTAGACAAGCAAATGTGCAACCTTTTCCTATTTATGTGTATTGTGTTGTATGCTATAATTTTAAGTAACAGTCTTCTTACATACTGTGCCAATGTAGATTCATATTTCTTTCCTCCTTGACCTTGATCTCCAGGTTCATCATGAAAATTATTAGCTTCTTCTTCTGATTTCTCGACAACATCCTCTTGATGCTTGACACTTCTTATTCATGACTCTGCATCTGATTCAAGTGAATTAATTGCCTCACCTTGTTCCATGTAAACAAAAGACCTATAATCTTCAGGTTCTCATTTTCCCTCTAATTCATTCTTTTCTTTTCTTTACTCATTCAATATAAAATCTCCACCTTGGTCAGATCTCAAACATTTCAGGCTTCTACTTGTTTCTTTTTCAACTTTTTCCAAATACCACTTAAATAACTGAAATGCATCAGATTTCTCTTTCAAAACATTGCAGTCATCATCCTAGTGTAGTCATCAACAAATAGAATAAAGTACTTATCACCACAATAACATTGTACACCCATAGGTCCATAAAGGTCAATATGAACCAATTCCAAAATATTTTCAGAGGTATATGTCTTTCTCTTAAAACTAGACTTTGTCATTTTTCTCAATTGAGACTATTTACACATCACATTATTAGGTTTCTTCAATCTCGACAAACCTCTAACTTTCTTCTTTTTACTAATATTTACCAGATTGTCAAAATTCACATGACACTGCCTCTTATGCCATAACCATACATCATCAAATTGTGCAAACAAATTTTTTTCTTCAGATAGGTCTAGATAGAACAAGTTACCTTTTGTCTATTCTCCACTTCCAATTAGTTCACAAGTGGCATCAAATATTTTAGCCTTTTTGTGATGAAATTCCACTTGGTAACTAGTACTGTTCAGATGTACAACACTCAGAAAATTATAGTTAAGACCTTCAACCCAATAAGCATTTTCACATGTGATCTTATCAGTCAGCTTAATTGATCCTTTACCTCTCACAAGACATGGTGCATCATTACCAAACTTAACACTTCTACCTTTGTAATGATCTAGGGTTTCAAATTTACTTTTATCACCATTCATGTGATGTGAGAAACCACTATCAATAATCCATTTATCACCTTTACTCACATAAGAAATAAGTGCAATTTTCTCATCTTCATCAGAATTATCTTTCATAGCAACATACACTACTTCAATATCACATTCATCAGATTCACTAGTGTCATTGTCAATTTCTTCTTTAGCAATATAGCAGGATTTCTTACCTTTGTCTTTGTAGTCTTTGTACCTTCGATGATCTCTATTATTTCACTTGTCCTTGTACTTGCTTTCCCTTTTCTCATCCTTGTTAGTCATGTCAGGGCATCTTGCTATAATATGGCCAACTTTGTTACAAGAAAATTAGATTATAGGAAGTTTACCTTTATATTTCCATTTTCCTCTTTGTAATCTTCTGTCCATGAGTGCCTCAAGATCATCTAGTTCCTCATTAGAAGTGTCACTTTCAGTGTGACTGCCACTCTCACTTTTCACACATTTTTATTTTTCCTTCTTAGACTTATGCAAAACAATTTGTGAATTGAATGAAGATTCAATATTAGGAACAATATAGTTATCATAGTTAGATAGCTCAAAAGTAGTATGCTTACCAAAAAGACTTTCCAAAGTTAGAACATTACCAGGGTTACATCTTGATTCTTAAATTGCAAAAATTTTGATAGTATAGATAGGAAGCAAAGTTCTCAATACTTTACCAATAACAGTCTCATCATCAATGATTCCATTAGCTCCTCTTATAGCATTCACTACCTCCTTAATTATACCACAGTACTGAGTAATATTTTCTCCTTCTTGCATTTTCATTTCATCAAAATTACCTCTCAAACTTTCAAATTTTTCTCTCAGTACATTAGTATCTCCACCATAGATAGTCACAAGAGTATCCCACATTTTCTTTGCAGTAGTGTAGTCTTTGATATCTTCAAATTTAGGATAGCTTAATGCAGATGCAATCTCCAACATTGCTTGATTATGTTCTTGTTTTTCTTTCATCTCCTCAGTAGTCAAAGGTGCATCATGTATAACATAGTCATGTTCCACATAGTACTTCATTGAATCACCAATACCAGCTAGATGCAATTTCATCAGACTTTTCCATGTAGGGAAGTTCTCTTTGTTCAACTTTGGTACCTCCTTTTTATACATCTTGATCATTAGCTTCAAGTACCTTTAAAATTTTCTCTGAAATAACCAACCACTCTGATACCAATTGTTAGAATTATTTAGAACAACAGAGAGGAGGGGGGGGGGGTGGATTAGTTGTTCTCAGGTCCAGATGTACCAATTAAACTTTCTAGCACTTCAACAATCTCAAATCTAAGCAGCTATTCAACTCGATCTCTATAACATATATCTAAAACATATAACATGTAGTCCACTATCCAAATGTAATTAACTTATAGAATATAACAACATTTACATCAAAACATTCACACAAGTATAAAACCAAGATTTATAGTGGAAACCCAACTTGAGAAAAACCACTTTGTAACATGCTACTGATATTTCACTCTTCTGAAGTGAGCTTTGTGAAAAGCCAATCTTGTTAAAGGTTTACAAACACATTGCTAGGTGTGACCTTGTTAAAGGATTTAAACACTATGTCAAAAGTGACTTGGTTAAAGGATTTAAGAATATTCCATTAGAATGCCACCTTGATTAAAGGATTTATACAATGACTGTTAGGTCAACCTTGATTAAAGGAATTAGACTGATACAATGGTTAGAAAGTAATAGTAGTTTCTGATCTAAAAAATATACAAATCACTTTGCAAATACCGATCCACTTCACACATATATGTTGATTTACTGACTGACCTCCATTTCCATCTCCATCACTGAGCTACTTAGAATTCACTTCAAGCAATCACAACTCTGTTTAGATCCTTCATAATTTCTCATTCAACCTTCTACTTAGACTTATCAGTCAATAACATCAACCACTTCAACCCATGCTGTAACCTCACAATTAGGTTTTCCTTTATACCTCTTCAATTAGGTAGATCCATCTTTTGCTGCTTAATCTCCACCATAGATCTTAGGTTTAGGTTAGATTCATCAAATCCTTCCATCATTATGTTCTTCATCCTTCCTTCTAGATACATCTCCAAACTTCTCTTTGAATCCTTAATAAAATGATTTATCATGCATTAAATGCTCCATACAATTAATTAATAAATTCAACATAATTTACATATCCCAAGAATTCAACTATGTCGACTGGGAATCTTGATTCTTTCTCCAAATGTAAATTACTACCACTTGGTAAATACAGTGTTCTTCTCCTCGGTCATCACTGCATAACTCAGTCATCTCTACAAACTATCTTCCTCAGCAAACACTATCTTTTCTCAGTATTTTCCTATCGCTTGACATATATTGATGTTCGATCAACACTAGATTTACTCAGCATATATTGGCACTCGGTCGACACTAACATCACTCAGCTTAAACTACATTTATTTACTTTTGCTTGGTTAAGCTTATCTCTTCAGTCTTTCTTCTTACTTAGATAAATAATACATTATCTTATCAATGTGCTAACTAATCAAGTACCCATTGAAGTATCAAATAACTCAACCTTTCCTTAGGCTCTCTTGTTATCTCCTTTCCCTAATCCTCTTCATCAATCAATAGATATGGTACTATCCTAGATAGAAACTGTCTTACCAGTTAAGGTTTGAAATCAATGACAATATAATAATTGTTTCAATTGTAGTTTCCAACAATCTCCCTCTTTGGCATTGATGGAAACACCACATGAATAACACATGATTTACCAAACAACCCAAAAAAAAATCTATGTATCAGACTTTTATAATATCATTAGCTTCATTATGATTCACAACTTCTTTGCCTTATCTAACCGCATACACAGTTACTCTCTCAGAATATTTTTTGTATCTCTCTAAATCTCTCCCTCTATGACAACAATGCCAAAGTAGTATCTATCACTTACATCTTCCATATGTAGATTTCTTCATGTCAGTTTAGTATGCTATATTTCTCCCTCTGTCATCTTGCTTATGACTGATTATCATCTTTGCGTCACTTCTCACAACTCTAGGCAACTCCTAAAGTGTGACCTTTTCTGCATCAATTTGTCAAATATTCTATGTAGCTCATTTGATGTAGTGCTCCTAGTTGACTAGGCAGCCTCAGTTAGGGGAATCACCCCTAGTTTACCTCTAAGATATTCATGAGCATCCTTAGGTAAAGATTTTGTGAATATGTCTGCTAATTGTCCTTTTGTATTCACATATTCCATTCTCACTTCTTTGTCTTGTACCATTTCTCTCAAGTAATGATACTTGATAGAAATATGCTTAGTCTTTATGTGCATCACTGGATTCTTTGATATATTGATAGCACTTGTGTTATCACAGAAAATAACAACCACCTCAGTGATTTATTCTTTCATTCCTTTTAACAATTGCTTGATCCACACTAAATTTGAAAAATTCATTGCAGTTGCTACATACTCAACTTCAACTGTAGATTGGGAAATGCAATTCTATTTCTTGCTTGTCCAGGAGACTAATCTCTTTCCTAGAAAGAATGCTCCACTAGTTGTAATTTTTCTATCATCAACATTTCCAGCCCAATTTGCATCAATGTAAACTCTTAGTTCAAACTTTTCATTCTTCTTGTAGTATAATTCGTAATCCTCTTTCCCTTTCAGATATCTCAGTATTCTCTTAACCACCATCATATGATTTTCCTTAGGATTGGTAGAAAATATTACCACAAACCCAATTGCTAGGGCAATATCCGGTCTAATGTGGACAACATATTGTAGTTTTCCAATCATATATCTATACAAGTTTTGATTCACTTCAGTAGTATCATTAGTTTTAGATAATTTCTATCTAGTAGCCATAGGAGTACTTACTAGTCTGAAATCCTCCATACCAAAAGTTTTTAGTATCTCTTTAACATATTTAGATTGAGTAATAAAGATACCTTTGTCCATTTGATAAAATTGTAAACCAACAAGCAATTTTTTCTCACCAAACATAGACATTTCAAACTCGATTTGCATCTCATTTGAAAATTTATGACATAGGGTATGTTGTCCTCCAAATATGATATCATCAACAAACATTTCAGCTAACAAAATCCCTTTACCATCTTTAGTTTTCATATGTAGATTGTTGTCATTTGTTCTTGCAAATCCAATCTTTATCAAATAATTGTGTAGTCTCTCATACCATGCTCTAGGGGCTTGTTTCAATCCATACATCACCTTTTTCAACTTGAAAACCATATTTTTCTTGCTCGGTTCAACAAATCCTTCAGGTTGTTTAATGTATACTTCTTCTTCTAATATACCATTCAGAAATGTAGATTTGACTTCCATTTGATATACTTTGAAACCTTTGTATGCAACATTTGCAAGTAGAGTCCTTACTCCTTCTAATCTTGCTATAGGGGCAAATGTTTCCCCATAGTCTATTCCTTCTTCTTGTACATAACCCTTGCATACCAATCTTACCTTATTTCTTGTGACTTATCCATGTTCACTTAGCTTATTTCTGAATACCTATTTTGTTCCAATAACATTCTTATCTTCTGGTCTCGGCACCAGAGTCCAGGTATCATTCTTTTCTATCTGATCAATTTCTTCATTCATGGCTTGTATCCACTAATCATTCTCTAAAGCATCTTTTACTATCTTAGGGTCAAAATCACATAGTAAACATGTAGGGTCTTTCAACTTACTTCTTGTCAAGACTCCAAATTATTTATCTCCAATGATTCTCTCAGGCTTATGATGTCTTCTTACATACTGTGCCAATGTAGGTTTAGATTTGTTTTCTCCTTGACCTTGATCTTCAGGTTCATCATGCAAATTATCAGCTTCTTCTTCTAATTACTTGACAACATCCTCCTGATGCTCGACAACATTCCCCTGATGCTCGACATCATCCTCCTGATGCTCGACATTGCTTATCCATGACCCTACATCTGGTTCAAGTGAATTACTTGCCTCGCCTTCTTCCATGTAAACAAAAGATCTGTAATCTTCAAGTTCTTGTTTTCCCTCTAATTTGTTCTTTTCTACATATTCATCAACTCTAACATTTTCACTTTCCACAACTTTGTTAGTGTTAGAATCCAAATAGTTATAAGCTTTTCTCTTAGTGGAATAACTTAGGAATATGCCTTCATCAGTTTTTGTATCAAATTTTCCATTCCTACTATCTTTTAGTATATAGCAGTTACTCCCAAAGATTCTAAAATACTTCACATTAGGTGCATAACCATGCCATAACTCATAAGGTGTAGCATTTGTACCTTTCTTGATTTGTACTCGGTTTAAGGTATAAACAATTGTACTTACAACTTCTCTCCAATATTTTTGTGCAAGAGTCTTCTCAATTACCAATGTTCTTGCACAATCCATAATTGACCTATTTCTTCTCTCTGCTATGCCATTCTATGGAGGTGTTCTTGGTGCAGACATCTATCTCTTGATTCCTCTATCATTGTGGAACAGATTGAACTCATTTGATATAAATTCTCCACCTTGGTCAGATCTCAAACATTTTAGGCTCTACTTTTTTCTTTTTCAACTTTTTCCGAATACCACTTAAACAACTACAATGCATCGTATTTCTCTTTCAAAAACATTACAGTCATCATCCTAGTGTAGTAATCAACAAACAGAATAAAGTACTTATCACCACAATTACTTTGTACACCCATAGGTCCATAAAGGTCAGTATGAACCAATTCCAAAATATTTTCAAAGGTATATGTCTTGCTCTTAAAACTAGACTTTGTCATTTTTATCAATTGACACTGTTTACACATCATATTATTGGGTTTCTTCAATCTCGAAAAACCTCTAACTTTCTTCTTTTTACTAATATTTACTAGATTGTCAAAATTTACATGACACAACCTCTTATGCCATAACCATACATCATCAAATTGTGCAAACAAACATGTTTCTTCAGATAGGTCGAGATAGAACAAGTTATCTTTTGTCTTTTCTCCACTTCCAATTAGTTCACCAATGGCATCAAATATTTTAGCCTTTCTGTGATGAAATTCCACTCGGTAACAAGTACTGTTCAACTGTGCAACACTTAGAAAATTATAGTTAAGACCTTCAACCCAATAAGCATTTTCAAATGTGATCTTATTAGTCAGCTTAATTGATTCTTTACCTCTCATAGGACATGGTGCATCATTACCAAACTTAACACTTCTACCTTTGTAATGATCTAGGGTTTCAAATTTACTTTTATCACCAGTCATGTGATGTGAGCAACCACTATCAATAATGCATTACATGCATCCTAGATTAAATGCATTCAAGTTGTTTATTTTTAACATTGTTATAATATTTTTACTTTAGTTGAGAGAGATGGTACAAGACAATAGGAATGGAAAATTTGATGATAATGTTCTGATTACTGGAAAAAATAGGTTTTGAAGGGACCCAAAACCCTTTACAATTCTAGCAGCATAAGATCAAAAGGAAAGAGTACAACAACAAAAAAGAGGCATACATCAATGAACTACCCAAAAAAGGGACTACATAGATAGCTACATAAGGGACAAAACACCTGCCCAAAAGACAACAAAAAACACAAAAAGCCAGCACTAGACCTAGCCTAAGCATCCGCATACATAACCCCTACTTTTTCATCAAGCATCTTCTCCATTTTGGCTTGGATATTGTCCATTCAACCAATAACACTTTTCAGCTCATTAATATTCTTCTTCATAGAAGGGGATTATTTCTTGTTGCTCCCACAGGTTCTAGAACTAGGGCCTCCACTATCCACCAGGGGATCATTTTTGTGATCATTGTCCTCCTCCGGAGCTTTATCTAGCAAATTGACCAAGGCCTTGAGGTTGATGCTGGATGCCTTCATGATGTCCTTGCTATGCTGGAGGATGTCAATAAGAGTTTTATCAACTTTATCCATTCTTTCATGGATGTCCATAGTAGGGGTGTTAGAAGTGCCCTCTTTAAGAAAAGAATCCACTTTCTCCTGGAGGTTAGCATTATTTGCTTCAAGTTTCCCGCACTTCAAGTGGAGCCTTTTTATCTCATGGAAGCACCATTTTCTAAATCTGAAGGATTAGAGAGCCTCAACTTTGGAAGTTTGTAGAGAACTAGTAGTAACTTTCTCTCTGTCATCAAAGTCTTAAAAAATTAGCTTAATGGAGGACTCTCTGATTTTCCTCTCACTAAAATCCTCATTTCCCTCTTGAATATTGTCCTTAGAATCTTGGGAAATGGGCACATCATGCCTCACACCACCAAAAAAATCATCCATGATGGGAACCTCCTCTTTATGAAAGTCCCTATCAATTTTTTGCTTCTCAACATACTGAATAGTAGTGTCAACAAGATCTTCTAGGATGTGAGAGTTGTGCACCATGGATTCTTTTGAATTGGCCCCATCAATAGCTTTATCTTTCAACTCAACCACACCTTCTTGATTCTTGTTATCTAGGTCCTCTCTCTTAGTCATTTCCTTCTTATCAGTGCACATAGGAGTAGAATCAACTTCCCTAGGATGGGGGTCTCCTATATCCTTCTAGTGGGTTCCTTCATCCACTTGATTTTTAATCTCTGTCATCTTCTTGTTATCCTTATCAAAATCCTTTCTGTTAATATCCTCCTTACCAACATGGGGGGTGGTGATGTCATCAGAATCATTAGTTTCCTCCTTATCCCTATTAGGGCTCTGCATATTTTTAATCTTTCTAGTCTCACCCTCTTTAGAGTCTTCAGTCTCGTCCTCCTCAGAATAGTCACAGGCATCAGGCTCCCCCGAGAAAATTTTCTTTGAACTACTACCCATATTATCTTCAGCATTTCGTTTAGCAGAGCCTGACTTGGGAGTCATATGACTCCGTTTGTTCTTTCCTAAAGAAGGGGTAGAGCTAGGGTTAGGGATAGTATTATTAATATACTCATAAATCAAGAGAATCAAACCCTCATGCCTAATAGCTTTCTTAGGAGAAATCTTATGCTCATTGAGACTTTTAACAAGAGAACTATGAAGGTAGTATGGAATGTTAATAGTATCCTTGTACCTTAAATGGTTGAGAAACATAAAATAGTGGGAGTGAGCCTGAGTAAATTGACCATCTAGGGTGAAATACTCCATCACCACCTACAGAATGTTGTACCAAATCTCCTTGATTTTGAAGACATCAATATAACCGTTGGACCTAGCCTCCTCAAAATCAACCTGCTCCTTTTCAGATTTAGGGAATTTTTTGGTTGCCATATCCGAAATCTTGCGATTTCTATAAAACCTCTAACCCACATTGGGAATGATAGTGACTTGAGCAATTATCTCCACAAAGAGCTCCACAGTTCTACCCTCCATAGATATAGAATCCTTTTTCCATCCCTTAAAGAATTTTTGAGTGATCTCTTTGTTGAACCCATGTAACCTTTCCAGAAAAGGGGTCACCCTGCCTTTCTTCAGCTTCCACCAAACTATTATACACTAAGTTTGCACCCTTGTCTCAAGCTCTCGTAGTCTTGATAACCTATTATAACATTGGAATCATCTCCAGGTGTGGTACCTATGCTAACTGAGATGAGACCTCCAGATTCTAGGCTGGTTCCTCTTGGATAATCACCTTAATTTGCTTCTTGACAAAAAAGTAAATCTTTTGATGGAAAGGGATAGAAGGAATGCTTTTAAGGGAAATGACTAAAAGAAAACTATCCTACTAGGTGATACACCGAAAATATGGTATGAATTATAGTACAAAAGATGAAATCAATGAATAGACTTAGGCCTGGGTGATCACAACTCACTGAATAGGTTTGCATAAGTACTTCATAGAAGGGTCTGTAGATAAAAAGAGTTATTCAGGGAAAGAGAGATTCTTTCACAAACAATAACACCCCTTGGTATTAGACAACAATTTATGACCTACAAACAAACATTCACCTCTGCAACTAGGTATAGGAATGAGACAAGATATTTAAGGGGTTGAAGTATACCCACAAAAGCACTCACATCAAATCATCCACAATGATACACAAAATTGCAAAAAGAAAGAGGGATCAAGAATCCTAAGATATCACTGAGAAGCATGTAAATACTGAATTCATTAAGAAATAACTCCACAAGAAGGCATAGGGACATGAAGAATGTCACAAAAACACCTTCAATATCTGAATTATCAATGGGAGGTTACAGAATGTAGAAAACCAGAGGACAAAAAAATGTCTCAAATAGCCTTCTAAGAAAAGATATTTTTTCTCTTTACAAAATGCAAACTCTGAGCTTCAAAAGCTCCAAAAACATTATATATATCTCCTCTTTTTGCATGTAGGTCAGAGTTAAACCTAACTAGGGTTACAAATATTTTTTATCAGAATAATATCAACCCTAAAATAATCAAATCTAATCATAAATACATCTTTGCAATATCATGGCCGATCAGATATGTCTTTGAGTGCCCATCCCTATACTGAAACTGCCGGCAAACAAAAACCTTTATCCAACTACCTCCCTGTAACTCAAGCTGCCATAACTATCAAATCTGGTACTCTCAGAAGGAAAATCCACCGAAATGGCTGTCTAGATCTCTGCATCACCTTTCCAACTGTAACCACCCTTGAAAACATAAATTTGAACTACCCACGCCCTCGAATTCGACCAATAGGAATAGACCGGCAAGAAACCTACGAAAGATATTGCAATCCCTTTTGAAAAGGTCAAAGGTCACATCATTAGTCAAGAGCTAATAGAAAAGGAGCATGTCACAGTTGACCGATACCTCAAAAGGAAGAAGAAACTTAACCTTGCATCGGATGGTGGTCACATGATCACATGGAATCGGAAGATCCCATGAGATTATGCGATAACCATTGGATCTAACTACGACTGAGAACTGGGCCCAGGGAAATATTAAAGGTTAGGACGTAGGAAACTTAGGAAATATTAAAGAGAAAAATCTCCACGGGGTGGCAAAAAAAATTAATAAGCACATGCGTTTATGAGATTTTTAAGTGGCTCGAAAAGTAACACAAAAATAGAATAGGGCCAAGGGTTTAGGGCTTTTGGCCAAAATGGTAGATTTTCAAATAAAAAGGCTTGTAGACCAGGGATTAAACAATTGCAGAGACCAGAGGAAAAACACAAGGCCATAAAAACTTCTTAGGGTATTCAATATGGTTTAAATTGCAAACCTCTCCATGAAGCCCAACCTGTAGCCAAAATTAAATAGATAGGGAATTTTGGGTAACACAAACCATAGCCATGTCAGCACCCTTAAGCTTCTTAAAGTTGTTAGGTTCCTCTCATTTCAAATTGCCACCCATAGTGAAGAGATTTAACAACAGAGGGATCTTTTTAGAATTATGAAAGTGCTTATCAAAGTTTCTTTCCCTGTAAATATAGGCAAGAATGAAAATCACAACCCAGAAAGTACATAGTTCCACACTTTCCCATAACTACTTCCAGACTCCGTAGTGCTCAGGTGAGTCTCATTAATCATATCAAATCTTGCCTTCCCTATGAGTGATTTTATCATAATAAATTTTTGATTTAGTATTCTCTTTGAGATCTGCCTCGCTGTCCCAAATGATGACCTCATTAGACTTCACGCTAATATTTTCCAAGCTGTCCACCACAGTGTTACTTTCATAGTACACATGAGATATGTGGATTTTGGTACAATTGGCGATGATATCTTTTGCCTTGGATATGACATTCTCAATATTCCATGAGGGAGTTGTGTTTCATTTAAGACAGTTAATAATGTTCATGGAATCACCTTCCAGCCATATTTTCTTAGAATTGAGACTGCTAGCAAGTTGAAGGCCAAAGTAGGCTCCCATAGCTTTCGCCATATGGTTTATTTGACTTCCCAAAGGGGTAGCATTAGCAGCTATAAAATTTCCATTGCAGTCCTTGATAATAATACCATAGCCCACTGGACCAAGATTGCCCTTGGCAACTCCATCAAAATTTATCTTAATCCAGCCTATAGGGGGAGAAATCCAGACACTTTTCTCACAATCATTATTCTTCATGTCAAAATCCTTACAATTTTGACTGTGCTGGGTGATTCCTTTTGGAAGATTTTCTAACATTCCTCTCTTTGATTTCTCAAACACCAAGGAAGGAGTACTGCATTTTTCCCAAAAGATATGGTTATTACGTTCTTTCCAGATGCTCCAAGAAGTCATATTGTACCAACATAATGTTGTTACAAGTAAGCAGTCATATTATACCAATAGTCATATTATACCAACATCATAGATACAAGACAATATGTTTCAAACTTACCTATCTTTAGTTTTGATAATTTTGTTACCTTTGCATCATATTATACCAACATACTCTTGAGAATCATTAAATTACAAACCTTCTCCTACTTAATTATTTTCAAAAAGTCCTTACCATTTATTAGTAGCATTCTCACAATAACATTCACCTTTTCACCTTTGTCTTTCATGGGTAAAGATACATATTTTCCTCAACCCATTGTCAACCTATAAGTATTTTATTTACCACCATGTATGACTTTCCTAGTGAATTTCCATGGTCTACCCAATGAAATATGACTAAAAACCATACACATGATATCATATAAAATTTCATACTCATAAAATACAATCTTAAACTTAACATGATATTGCTCATTAAATAAACCTTATGATTTTTATTCAACCAAGATACCTAATAAGGGTTAGGATGATCATTCCTATTCAAATTTAAATTTTTCATCTTTTCACTAGAAGCCAAGTTATTTCAATTACTAGTACCAATGATGAGTTAACAACATTTACTTGTATAATTACATATACTTTTGAACAAATTTCTCATATAAACTAGTTCATTCTGATCTACTTATGTTTCAGTATTTTTCATTAATAGTGAAACCATTTTTCTAATCCACTTGTTCTCCATTGGAGGATACTTATTCATCAATATTTTTAAATCTTGTATTTCATTTACATGTTGGAGATTGTTGGAATTATATGAAAATATGTGATAACATTGATGTTTTTTTATTGATGTCAATATATTTCTACTGTTTGAGACAATTTTCCTATGAAGTTCAGTGAGATGTTTGGTTCAGTATAGCTACTGTGTTGAAGATCAAAGTATGTGCATTGTATAGTTGTGTTAAGGGATATTTGCAGTTGATTCATGTCAATTTATAGAGGTTCACATAGTAATTTTAGTGAGTTATTGGTTTATGTGTTGAGACTGATATTTTTGGAGATTCAGAGGTGACAATGTTTCAATATTTGGTTTGGTATGGTTTGATATAGCAATATTTTCATATGTAGATTTGTGTAGCATGTTTGGGACATGTGTATCCTCAACTTGATTGGTTTGTGATTTGGAGGTTTGCAAGCTATTTTTTCTTGATTAACAATCATTATTATTGTATTATTGAGGTTCAGTTCAATGATGCCAATGATTTTAGAGATGTCAGTTGTTGTGGATGTTGCTAAGGTTATCCATGATGCTTGTTGATGTTTCTAGATCATGTTCCTATTGTGTTTCTAGTTCACATTGATTATGGTGATCACTTTTGGTAATTTTTTGTTGGTGAGATCATATTCTTTATGTTCTTGGATGACTTGGTGTTGTAGCATGTTGTGGATGTTTGAAGCGTGATTTTTGGGTTCTTAGCATGTCTTGAGGATGTTAATGCTGATCCATTCTATGTCTTAGCCAAAATTATTTTATTTGCATTAAAAATTGTATCATATATGGTTATATTTTTAATGGTGAGGTGGTGAGAGTTTAGCTAACCTTGTTTATTCTTTCAAGGTTGATGATTTGTATAAATGTAATTGTATCCCTCTATAGATCATGTGCGAGAGTGCATGTGTATGGGTTGAGTGGATGTATATGTAATTAAGGTTATATATTTTGAAGGTAGAGATTAAGTGTGGAAATTTTTTTTGTATATGTACTTCAATGAAACTGACCCAGGCATATTGAAGATTCTATTATCTAGTTCATGATCTATAGATTGTTGTCCACCGTGGATTGTAGTCCATGATTTTTTTAAGGCAACAAGCCTTCCTTATTGTATTTGAGTAGTGAGCTCTAGGTAGTGTGTCTAAATGTGTGTCCTAATAGGGTATAATGCTTTTAAGAAAGTACATCATCTTGTGGGTTCCATCCTCATCATGGTTTTTCCCCTAACAGGGTTTCCACGCAAAAAAATTCTTGGTGTTATGTGTTCTTCATGTGTTGTGGATCTTTGATTGCATGTTAATAATTAGATTTGAAATTTATGGTTTAAGTTGTTTAAGTTTGTGAAGTTTTGGAGAAAAATAATTTACCCCCTCCCCCCCTACTCAATTGTTTGCTGCCATATTTCCATCATCATGACCCCATGATTGTGAATATTTAAATATTTTATATTGTTCAACTTTACACTTGAAATAGGTATCACATAATTTTATACCTCCTCTACATACTTCCTTCTCCATGTTGATAAATAGTTGAACTCTTTTGGTATTTTTTTAATTCTCCTTTAATTTTGGATCCTCAAAAATTTTTCCCGCTATCTCTATTTCCTTGATTTATAATGTCATTTAAAAAAAAATTAGCTTCCACTTTCTTTTTGTTTACTTTGTCTACTCTAAAATTTTCTTTTCTTTGACTTCAACTTGTATGACAAACTAATATCATTCATAAACTATTTGTAGTCTAACCATACTTAAATATTTATTATAGATTATCAAATAATAAATATACTTTGCTACTTTGTCTTGACCAATTTTATGATGACCAATTCTTATTGAGAGTATAAAACTCTTTAGTATACTTCTTCACATTCATATCCTTTCATCTCATATTTTGTAGTTTTTAAACAATTCCAATTGATAATATATAAGGATGGACCCAGTTTTCAATTCATATATTACCTTTTGATATTTTTTTCTTCATAAGGGTCAATCTAGGATCATGAGGGGTCCAAACTAGACCTTTAAGTGATAAAGAAAATGCAAGGAAATCAAGTTAGACAACTTAATATAAAAATTGAATATATTATTAACATAATTTAAAAAATATATAAGAATGGAATTTTTAATGTAGTTTCTAAGCTAGTAGTTTCCAAGGCACTAATAGGACTCTTATTGGGTTTTTTAGAAAACTCACCCGTTACAAAATTTCTTCGCAAGTCTGCTGTGTCTTGAATCTTGAGCGTAAGAAGTTTTTGAGGTTTCTCCGTGATGGACACATGTTTATATTCATCTATGAGATGAAAGATGGCTTCGAGTGGGCTACCATTGTGGACAATCAGATGGCCTTTGATGCTGCGCTTGGGAAGTTGATATAGGACATTAGGGACAATAATGGTCCCAGATTTGATAGGCTAGATATGTTCTCTCATATTTTGGAGTAGAAGAAAGTGGTTTGGATGGAAGGTTCTCTTGGCTGGACCACTTGGATTGAAAACCTTGATGATTTCCTTCACTAGAGCGTTCTCTGCTTTTTTTGGATGATCCCTCATGCTGTTACATTTTGTAATTATGTATTAAAAATGCTTGTTTAGTGGTTTTTTTACTAGTTGATACTCTTCAATTGGTGGGTTGAGGCCTAGCCTCCCCTCTTTTGGATGTAATCTTTTTTTCTGAACTCTCAATCTTTAATACAAAAAAGAAATTAAATCTATTTGGTGAAAATTTGAAATTTCAATACATCAATATGTTGTTTGTAGTTTTGTATTTACAAAATTAATTTATCACTATGATTTTTTTAAAAAGAATTCATAGTTCTCCTCTCTAAGATAGGCATTTTGAGATTAATTATCAAAGGAAATGAGTTATATATTTCTTTGGCTTTTTTTTTTTTTTTTTTTTCCCCTTTGGGTGTCAATTTTCAAGTTTTTCTTGGTTGTTTTGGCAATTTTGGGTTTTATTTTCCTGATTGCAAGTACTTGATTTGAAAAAATCTTGAACTTGTAATTACTTTTTCTTGTTTGTTTTAATCTTTTTTTTATCTTCCTTTAGTGTCTTGGATCTTTCATCTTTTCCATTTTAAAATCTTGAGTCATCAAACATAAGTTATGTGTTGAAGTCATGTATCTTGTTTAAGGGAAAATAGATAATACTTGTAATTAGGTTTTTAAATCTTGATTTAAAGTATTATTCTTTTCTTTAATATTCTATGAGTTTGTGAAAACCTGTTTCTTTCAAAATGAATCTTGAAACATGACATACCTTATGGGAGTGATTTTTAAATAACGTTGCAAGATAATAACACTTGTAATCAGGTTTCTAAATCCTGATGATATTTTTCATGCTAATTAAGTTTGACACATAATGTCATCAGGATTTTGTTTTCTGATTACAAGTGAGGGATCATTTTAAAGGAAAAAAATCTATTCACAATAATGTTATGTTGTAATTGGGATTTTGAGACCTGATATAAAGAAACATTTATGTACCCTAGAAAAGCCAAAAATGGGTTTTTGTAATTCGACTGCAAGTTTTGCTTGGATTTCTTCAACATGAAAAGTGAAGACCAAGTCTCAGATGTGTAGACATGAGTGGTAAAGACCTAGTCGGACTCAAACATCTACATTTCCACCATTTTTATCTACATTTCCATCATGTATACCCACTTTTCTCTATGTTTTTGGCTTTGAAGGTTGGTTCAAAATCTTCATATTTTTTATTTTGTTTAGAAGAGATTGGAAGCATTCAGTTCTTTTGGGTGTCTGTATTTTTTTTTGGACTTTGGCATCATTGCATTTGGGCATTGGAGTTTAGCATTGTTTTTTTATTTAAGATTAATATTTCTTTTGGTTGTTTTTGTTTAGGTATAATATTTTCTTGGTTTTGTTGTTCATTTGTAAGGTTTTGCTTGAAATGTTCATTTCCAGTTCTTCCAACTCTTTATTCCTCCCGAACTAGATTCTCAATTTGAGAAAATAATGATTCCTGAAAGTAACATCCCTTATGAGTAATTCCAATCTTGAAAGTCCAAGTATATGGTTTTCCATTATATGTAATCAGGTTTCTAAAATATGATTACATATTTAAATTCCCAAAGGGGAATGTACTTCTCATCCTATAATTGAGATTCAAAAATCGATTACAAATTCATTTCTCAAACCAAGAGGTATTTCTAAATGCGGCTACAAGTATGGAATTCCTAGATAATATTCTCATTTTCAATGTAATTTGCAAAAAATTTTTTTGGCTTTTGAAGTCATTCTCAGAATATTTTTTTTAAGGTTGGTCCCCTACTCGTAGTCGGGATTCTAAAACTAGAATGTAAGTGAAAGCTCTTAAAAATATATATGTAATCGGGTTTTTGAATTCCAATTACAAGTATAATTTATCCTCCATGATATGTACATATACATTTCCAATTTAAACTTCCCATTTCTGAGTCTAAATGTGTATAATGTTTTATCTAACTGCAGTGCCCATTAAAAAATACCAAAATTCCTCATTGGCCTCATTTAGAAAGTTGGTTCCATCCTTTTTCCTTCAAATTTTTGTTGGATTGTCTTTAGGCTATACTTGAAGAATAAAAGAAAGTCATTTCTAGGTGTGAAGACAGCATCTTCGAAATGACTATTATGGCTCAACATATAGGTGTACCAGATCCTAGAGAAGTGCACGAATCCATTCCCCAATTCAAGACTTTCATGAAAAATCTCTGAAGGAGATCCTGAAGTGTCTTGTGACACTTAACATATTTTCTATGATTTCTAGGAGTAATTGTAATTGAAAAACAAGTTGTAATTTCATGTGACCTTTTCACCTACAAATTTATTACATGTAATCAAATTGTTGGTCACGTACATTAGGACTTGAATTTTGAATAAGTAAAAGTTAGTTATATAATAGGTCAAAATTTATTGGGTATCTACTATCTTTTTTCCCCATATCCTCACGTATATAGAGGAGTGGGATTCATTGTAAAAATAATCTTTGGGTTTTATGAAAGTAGACTATGTTGAGATTCTTGTAAGGTGAAAACCTAGTGTTTCATAGTGCAAATAGTTTCAAAGTGAGTAAAAGAAGAAAGCTAGTTCAAACTTTGTGTTGGAGAGCTTGTGAGTTGTTTATGTATTCTTATGTTTCATAAGTTTTTCTTGAGCTCATTGAATAGTATTATTCCCGCTTTCATAATTTCACAAGTTCTTGATTTGTATACTCTTGTAGAGTTTGTGTTACATTAGTAACAAGTTGAGATAGTTTATAGTGACTTTCAGATGTGAAGAACCAAGTGAATTTGTGCCTATGTTCTAAATAACTTTGTAAAATTTATAAGGTATACAATTAAAGACTTTGAGCTATATTGCATACTAAAATTGATAGTTTATTTGTTAGAGACAAGTATAAGAAACTTTGGGTTTCTATAAATATTTCATTAGGAGGAAAATTGGTATACTCCTAGTCGCTCTTATGTCAACTAGAAGGTTGTCAATATTATTGTAGCAATAAGATCTTTTTGGTGTTATTTTGTTTGAGTTCTTTGGAAAATATATGTAAATCATTCTTGAAAGAATATTAATTGATAGTGAGTACTGTGTGCTAAGGAAAGAACCTTCATAGGGTTAGTATTTCAAATAAATGAATAAATTAACTAAATTACCACAAAGAGTAAGCTATTTCAACAAATAAATGACAATTAAGCACTCTATGAATCTCTACTTAGGGATGCTAATGCAAAGCTCTCAGCAAGCTTCCATTAGTGATAGTCCTAAAATGAGAATGAATGATAAAGCAACTAAAAAGTTAAATTCCATATGAAATTAGCCTTAATTAGTCCTATATTTGCCTTTCTAGCTATAAATTGCAAGAGGTTTGATGCCATTCTTAGATTTGTGGATGATTTGTTCTTCAATTATGCCTTTCTTTTATAGATTTTGGCAAGGGTAGGGGGTGTGGTTGATTTGATCATGATTAGGGTTAAGTCCATGATTCCACCTTTGGAGACCATTTAAATATTTGGTCCTCAAAGCTTGGGACCAAAGGACAAAATTAGTGGACAAGATGCATTCTCCAAGTGGGTGATTGAGATTCGATTTAGGCTTGATCCATGTGAGCTCAATCCTTAAATCCTATTGGTTGATCATTTTTCCTCCCATTTGGTGGTTGAGGGAAAATAGGATTTAATTAATATCTTTAGTCATGTGTACCCCTTGAATGGGTTGATTTGATTTAAATGAACTATGTAATTAATTAGATTAATTACATAATTGATTGATTTATCATGCTTTATTTGATTTAAATTGAATTTATGACTTTTGATTTTTAATTAAATTTGGATTATGGATTGATAGCAATTTTTCTTTGATAAATGCTTGATTTGATTCAATTGCTTTTATTTTCACATTTATTATTCACTTGATTGATCTTGTCCAATTTTAGGTGATTACAAATGCCCCTCTTTGAGTCGACATGCGAAGCGTGTCGATTCAAAGAATGTCCTGATCATCCTTGATATGAAGTCCTGATTCCGTTGATGGTCAATTTTGATGTTTGGTATAAGATGCAGATTCTGATGAAGTTTGATTCAATTTGATGTCTTGATAGTCGATTCGATGATGAATTATCCGATATGGTACCTGTTTCGATTTGATTTGATGTTTGATGCCCCTTTCGATTGATAAGCAAAATTTTTTCTAATAAAAGATTATGCTTTGATTTGATGGTCATGCCCCTGATTTGAGATACTGATGCCATTCTTGATTATCCGAGTGTATTCCCCCTAAAAAATGAAATGAAATTTGATAGTTGTGTGAAAAATATGACGGTTTAGGTCAGTTTTGCGTTAATTAGGTCAATTTGTAATGAATTTTGATTTCATTTCTGATAGTGTATTTACATTCATTTGATGACAAATGCCCCTAATTTTGCCGAATTAGTGAAAAATTTGGGTCCCTTGTCATTTTCTGGTCAAAGAGCCCTTTTAAGGTCAAAATGGCCTATATATAGGGGTAAAAAGTCATTTTTACTATTCATTTTCACTCTTCCTTTTGAGTTTTTCTCTCTGACCTCTCTGAGCTTTGTCACCATGGTTATCCCGATTCATGAGCACCAGTTTGAGTGAGGGTGCTGATACCTACGGCCACTGACCTATGGTCTTTCGGTATGTACCCGATCAACTTACTTTGTCAATTTAATGTATTTTAATTGAAAAAATTAGATTTTTATGATTAAAACCCAATTTTTTTCTTTTTGCAAATTAAATAGTGCAATCAATCATTTTAATAACATGTACACCCATGTTTTAGCACTTTCACAGTGTATCCACAACCTTAAGTTGCATGTACACACATTAGGATTAGGACACCTTTTGCATTAAAATTTTTCTTTGGTGCGTACAAAATTAAGTGCGCTTTTGAATTTTTAAGTAGCACGTATAGGTAAATCTTTTAGCGCCTACACCTTAAAACAATGCATTCACAATTTTGTCCCGCACATTCACCATTTAAAATTGCGCTTTTTCCTTTTAGTGCTTTTAATCATTAAAATAGCACTTTTACCCTGTTGGGTAAAAAAATACAAATTACTTAGTCAAAATTTTGATCCATTTTGGTGTCGTCAATCAATCGATTGGCTTAGGTAAGTAGCCTGATTTGGTAGCAAGTCGTAGGATATCAGTTTGAGTCAATTTACTTTAAATTTTTTTATTGTCAATCTTGATTTAGATGATGGGTGATGATAAATTTTTTGTCTTCTCTAAATAGAATCAGGAAAATTGATTGTGGTTTGATAATTTTTAAATGTTTGATTGACTTAGGATGATTCAAAAGATAATGATTTCAAATACTAATGTGTTTAAACTTACTTTTTTGTAGGCCAAGCTTAAGTCACTCACCATTAGAGGTTTATATCTATTGCCTTTCCAGATGATTGATGACCTGAGCGGTCCAGATTGCTAGGTTATTGGTAGATGTGGTCTCTCCTTTTTACTTGTTCTACCTTGATTTTGAGTGAATTGGGGACTTATCATAGCTATGGAAGAGAGGTGGCACTCTGACCATAACACATTTCATTTTCCCATGGGAGAGATGATGATCACTCCTGAGGATGTGTATCAGATCCTCCGCATCTCGACCCACGGAGAGTTGATCTACTACGATCAGGTATATGATGGCACAACCTGTAGGTGGGTATTTTAGGATGATACTATTAGAGATGATAGTATTCAGTGGGCCTAGTTTCCTTCCTTTCTAGTTCTTCTAGTGGTGTTGGGTGCTCTGATTGGTGGCTTCCTCATTCTAGATCGCTGAGGGCATGGTTTCACATTTGGATGGGGGTGCATTCTTGAGGATCTGATTGCCCAACCTTGCCAATTTGATTGGGGCACTTATGTTCTCACCCAGTTATATCATGAGCTTCACCTTGTAGTATACCATCACAGGGTGACTCTATCTACAGGGGTTATTCTTCTACAATTGTGGACCTGGGAGCACATCCCAATGACTAGACCTATCTTTGTTAGGCACTGTGATCCAGGGTGGCCATTTGCATGGATGTATGAGAAGATGGTTGTCCAGGCCCACTTGGGCAAGCTGGATTATTGGTGACGTATCATTGATGATGTAGATCAGGTCATATGGCCACTGTATATTGGTTGTGAGGCCTGACCAGAGGATGGATCTAAGCTTCCATTCATGTGTACTTTTACGTGGATGATAAGGTGTACTCCCCTTATTATAGAGAGATTCTTCTTCCTCAGGGTACTACGATAGTATGGTCATACATAGGGCATGCCATAGGGATTGTCACTGTATGCCCGAGTACAGATGGAGAGATCACTATGGGGGCCAAATATTGACTATAGGATGGCTCATCAAGAGGTCTTGTAGTTGGGTCACCTGCCTTGGGATATGCATGATCATGTGATAGATGCCAGGATGACCAATGATTATGCTGATTGGTTCACTCAGAACCCATTTCCAAGATTTACAGATCCAACAGAGTGAGTGCTAGGGATAGAGGAGTCAGATGACAATGGCGAGGATGGGGATAGAGGTGGGGGTGGTTGGAGATGAGCTCGTCAAGGATGACTAGGTTATCAAGTGGTTAGAGGAGGTAGAGTCATGATCCTAATGATTACTGTTGCACCCATTCCTCCTAGGGGTGGTGGAGTATAGATGAGAGGTGGTCATCCTAGAGTTTGAGGTGCCAGTGTGGATAGGGCTTTACATTGGGTTGTTGTGGATCCAATAGCTAGATGGGGCCGACACAAGGTTTGATATCAGAGGTAGATGGATGCTCAGGTAGTGGATGATGTTTATGCTTAGGCCACTTAGATTTTACTAGATCAGGCACATGGTATACCAGCACAGGCTCCTCCTCCATAGGTTATTCCATAGGCTTCTCCCGTACAGGCTCCTTCTTTCTTTGCTATGCCGTCTTCTTTAGTTCTTCCATCTTCTTCTTCTTTTGTTCCATCTTTTTCCATTCCATCCTCTTCCATTCCATCATCTTCCATTCCATCTTCTTCCATGGCTCTACCATAGGCTCCTCCTCTCCAGGCTCCTTCATCACAGGCTCCCACTTTAGAGGCTCCAACGTTTGCATTAGATGTTAGAGCTTTACAGTTAGATGTATCTCAGATTAGACAACAGGTCAGTCAACTTAGTAGCATGATGCAGACATTTATGGCTACCATGAGTAAGCATGGGCTATAGGCTAGTTCTAGTAGACCTCCAGATAGTGACCAGGGTCTTTATGGTGGTCCTGATTGTGGTCCAGATGGTGCTGATGGTGTTGGTGGTTCAACTAGTTGACTATTCTTTTTGAGATGATATATATTATTTATTCATTGATGTATATGATGATCCATTTTTGATCTTGAGACATTGGACTCTATTTCTATCCTTTGATCAGTTGATGTTCTTTAATCTTATGCTTTGATACTTGTTTGATACTCTGATGGACTTTGATTTCTCGATGTTTTATGATGATGATACCATGGACTTTGATAATTAGTTGATAGATCTACTTTATATGACATCATCATGTGTTGGACTTCATTTTTTAGATGTTTTGTTATGATATGAAGATCTATATGATTCTATCTCCTATATCCTTTGTTTTATGCTTTTTTAGATGCAATGTGAATGATATGAATGCACATGTTCTATTTATGCTTAAATGGTTGTCTTATGTATGACATTGAATAGGTGAATATATGCGATATGGATTTAACTGATTTATAATGATTTATGATATATGATGTTTTATGGATGCAAATGGTACATAAATGTGTTATATGATGATGTAATGATTTAATGACTAATGTGATATAATGGTATTTATGGATATATGGATGTATCTATTTTGAAGATATGGATATATGTAATGAATGAATATTAATGATTAATGATTTATATGACACTAAATGTTATATGTTATATGGATGAATGATGTTGATGAATGTAAATGCAATAGTATATAATGTATGATGAATGTAAATGTAATAAATTTTTAATGAATGGATTTAGATGAATAATGCAATGTGCAATGTTTTTGAATGAACTAAATGAAATGCAACTAACATGTTCTAATGATGAAATGAAGTTTATTTTAATAATATGATTTACTAGATACTACCTAATCAATTCTAATCATAAATGAGCTTAATGGTTTAATATGAATGATGTCTTAAAAATAATGCACACTAAATGAGACGGGCCTTTAAAATAAATGCAAACTAATGTAATGCATCCTAATAAACTTTAAATTAAGTGATGTAAACTAATGCAATTAACTTTAGTAAAAATGATGCAAGCTAAATGTGATGAACTTAATTGAACTTAGGGTGAAATCCTAAATGAATGAAAGATTACCTAAATCTAACAAATGCGAGTGAACTAATGCAATGCACCCTTGTTTTTGATTTTTGATTTCCAACACACTCGATCACACATAGTTTTTTATGTTCCTTTGATTTTTGATTTAACTCCACCCCCTTTCTATTTTCCTCTTGCAAATTTGTTTTTATGCTAAGAAAGGCAAATAATTTAAATGCATTTAATCTAGGATGTATGTAACTAACTGTCACTATTCAAAAATTTGGAGCTTATATTCATCATTGAGCAGTTTTTGGAATCTTGAATTTAGTACAATCATCACTAGTTCAACCATGATGATATGAATACCCTTTTCACGTCTTACTTTTCTTTCCTATCATTTGGTATGAGTATCACTAATTGAATTCAATCATGAGAGTACAAATACCAATTTTGTCAGATTCTATGTTGCAAGTGGATTTTGGTATTATGATATTTAACATCAAAATATCCAAGGTATCCTTTTGCGTAAACAAACAAAGATCTTAGTTCCATCGTATGTACAAGTCCTCGATGATTCTTTGATGATCACGTCCTTAGAAAAATAATACATGCTTTAAAACTTTGATCTTAAAATAGTTAATCAGAAATCAATAAAATATCATGCTTTCATCATTGCTTATCTAGTTTAAAAAATTTCATCGATTCGCTAGAAAGATAATGATTTCATCAATCAAGTCAACACTTTAAAATTTTTTTGCACTATTTCTCAAATTCATATTTCAAGTATAGTTCCATCCATTTCATATTTTTAATCCTGATAAAGATAAGGTCTTTCTGAGATCTTGGATCAAATTTTGCATTTGGTTCAAATTGGATTAGGATTAGGATTTGATTGAGTGTTTCACTTGTGCTTTGATGAATTGATTTGGTGTCTGATTGAAGTTTTCTTTTGATGAATCCTTCCTCCTTTAGAGTAGATTTCCCCTAGTTTGATATGATTACATTTGTGAGTCCTAGGACAATTTTTAGATTAGGTGACCAAAGTCTTTAGGTACTTGTAAATGCAATTGTGGGGTTTTATTATGCAGTATATACAAATGCTGGTGAATGCAATATTTACAAGTATGACTGCTAGGTGTTGGAAAATGCAATTGAAGAAATTTTTGTATTGTCATTGATGTCAAACCTTAACTGGTAAGACTGTTTCTATTTAAGAAAGTACTATATCTATTTGATTGTTGCTAAGGGGAAAGACAAGGTTGGTAACAATAGCACCTAAGGAAAGGTTGAGTTATCTTGATACTTCAATGAGTACTTGATTATGTGACACAATGAGAAGATAATGTATTTTTTATCTGAGTATGAATGAAGACTAAACTAGTAGGCTTAACCGAGCAAAAGTGAATAAATCTAGTTTAAGCCAAGTGATGTTAGTGTCGATCGAGCTAGTATATGCCGAGTAAATTTAGCATTGACCAAAAATCAGTATTAGCGGAGGAAATAGTTTTTGAGGTGACTGAGCTTTCTATTGAAGACCGAGGAGTTGAACACAGTATTGACCGAGTGTCAGTATTTCACATTTGAGGAAGAATTCAAATCTCCAGCCGACATCGTTGAATTCTTGGATTATGTAAAATGTGTTGACTTTATTTATTGATTGTATGAAAGTATTTAATGCACTGTAAAATGTTTTATTGTAAATCTATTAAGAGATTTGAGATATTTCTAGAAGGATAGCTAAAGAACATAAAGTAGGAAGGATTCGATGAATCTAACCTAACCCTAAGATCTACGAAGGAGATTAAGCGGAAAAAGATGTATTGACCTAATTGAGGAAGTATTAAGGAAACCTAAGTATGAGGTTGAAAGAGAGAGGATGTTGGAAGTGTTGTTAATGTTATTGACTGTACAAGCAGAGAAGGCTAAAGGAGAAGTGTTGTGATTGCTTGAAGAGAGTTCCGAGAAGATAAATGATGGTGATGGTAAAGGTTCACAGTTAGTAAGCCAACATATGTGTATGGAATTGGATCTGATATTTGCAAAGTGAGTTTTATGTTTTTTAGATCAATACTACTGCTACTTTCTAACCATTGTATCAATCAAAATCCTTTTAACAGAGGTTGACCTAATAGTTATTTGTATAAATCCTTTGAACAAGGTTGCATTCTAATGGAGTGTATGTAAGTCCTATAACAAGGTGCATTTTTAATAGAGTGGTTTAAATCCTTTAATCGGGTTACACCTGATAGTCTGTTTGTAACCTTTGACATGGTTGGCTTTTCACCAAGTTCACTTCAGAAGAGTGAACATAATAGTAACATGTTACAAAGTGGTTTTTCCCAAATTAGGTTTCCACTATAAATCTTGGTGTTGATACTTATGTGAATGTTTTGGTTTGAACATTTCTATGTTTTAGAGGTTAGATACTATTGGATAAGTGGATTGCACTGTTATATGTTTCTGTTATGCAATCAGTAATGACTGAGTAGCTATTGGTTATTAGATCTGATTTATTGAAGAGTTTTAAAGTTTTTTTTTATACATATAGACCTAAGAACAACTGATTCACCCCCCCTCTCTATTGTTCTAAATCATATTAACAACTAGTATCAGAGCTGGTGGTGCTTACAGAGAACAAGTTTGAAGGTACTTGAAGAAAATGATTAGGATGTATAAGAAGGAGGTAGCGAAGCTGAATAAGGAGAACTTCCCTACATGGCAAAGCTTGATGAAGCTGCATCTAGCTGGTATTGGTGATTCTATAAAGTATTATGTTGAGCATGATTATGTCACACTTGTTGCACCTCTGATTACCGAGGAAATGAAAGCTAAACAAGAGCACAACCAAGCAATGTTGGAGATTGCATCTGCCCTAAGTTATCTAGAATTTGAAGACATCAAAGACTATAGTAATGTAAAGAAAATGTGGGACACCCTTGCAAACATCTATGGCGGTGACATAAATGTATTGAGAGAAAAAGCCAAGAGCCTAAGAGTTAAATTTGATGAAATGAGAATGTAAGAAGGTGAGAATATTGCACACTATTATGGTAGAATAAAAGAAGTTGTAAATGCTATTAGAGGAGCAAATGGAACTAGTGATGATGAAACTATAATTGGAAAAGTATTGAGAACTCTGCGTCCTATCTATGCCATCAAAATTTCTGCAATTCAGGAATCTAGATGTAACCCTAACAATGCGCTTACTTTGGAAAGTTTGGTTGGTAAGCTTACTACTTTTCAAATTTCTAACTATGATAACTTCACTGTTGGTAATGTTGACTCTTCTTTTAAGTCACAAATGGTTCTGAGTAAGTCAAAGAAGGACAAAGAAAGATGCATAAGTGAAAGTGACAGTGATACATCTGATGAAGAACTTGAGGATCTAGAAGCTCTTATGGCTAGAAGACTGAAAAGGGGAAAAGGAAAGTACAAAGGTAAACTCCCTATTATATGTTTTTCATGTAATAAAGTTGGTCATATAGCTGCTAGATGTCTTTACAAGGATGATAAGGATGAAGAAAGAGACAGCAAGCATAAAGACAAAAGAGAAGATAGAGGTTACCGAAGATACAAGGACTACAAAGGAAAAGGTAAGAAATCCTTCTATATTGCCAAAGAAGAGACTCAAACTGATAGTGATGATTTTGAAATTGAAGTTGTTTATGTTGCAATGAAAGATGAATCTGATGAGGATGAGAAAAATGCATTGATATCTTATGTGAACAAAAATGATAAATAGATTATTGACAATGGTTGTTCACATCACATGACTGGTGACAAGAGTAAGTTTGATACCTTAGATCATTATAAAGGTAGGAGTGTGAAATTTGGTAATGATGCACCATGTCCTGTTATAGGAAAAGGATTGATTAAGCTGAATGATAAGATCACTTATGAAAATACTTATTGGGTTGAGGGTCTTAACTATAATTTTCTGAGTGTTGCACAACTTAATAGCACTAGCTATCGAGTGGAATTTCATCATAGAAAGGCCAAAATATTTGATGCCACTGGTGAACTGATTGGAAGTGGAGAACAGACAAGAGGAAATTTGTTCTATCTAGACCTATCTAAAGAACCATGTATGATTGCACAAATTGATGATATTTGGTTATGGCATAAGTAGCTATGTCATGTTAACTTTGATAATTTGGTAGAAATTAGTAAGAAAAAGTGAGAGGTCTACCTAGATTGAAGAAACCTAAGAATGTAATGTGCAAAGAATGTCAGTTGGATAAGATGACAAAGTCTAGTTTCAAGAGAAAAACTTTTACTTCTGAGAATACCTTAGATTTGGTTCATACTGACCTTTGTGGACCGATGGGTGTAAAAAGCTATTGTGGTGCTAGATATTTTATCCTGTTTGTTGATGATTATACTAGAATGATGCATGTAATGTTCTTAAAAGAAAAATCTGATGCTTTTCAAAATTTTAAGTGGTATTTGGCTAAGGTTGAAAAGGAGACAGGTAGGAACCTAAAGTGTCTAAGATCTGACCGAGGTGGAGAATTTATATCCAATGAATTTAATCTATTTTGCAATGATAGAGGGATCAAAAGACAAATGTCCACACCTAGAACTCCTCCACAGAATGGTATAGCAGAGAGAAGAAAAAAATCTATCTTGGATTGTGCAAGGACATTAATGATTGAAAAGAATGTTGCACAAAAGTATTGGAAAGAAGCTATAAGTACAACTATTTATACTCTTAACCGAGTACAGATAAAAAAGGTAGAAATATGACACCTTATGAGTTATGGAATGGGTATGCACCTAATGTAAAGTACTTTAGAATTTTTGGAAGTAAATGCTACATACTAAAGGACAATAGGAATGGAAAATTTGATGCTAAAAGCGATGAGGGTATATTCCTAGGCTATTCCACAAAAAGTAAAGCTCATAAGTGTTTGAAATCTAACACTAACAAAATTATGGAAAGTGTGAATGTCAAAGTTGATGAGTATGCAGAGAAAAATGAAGATAACAGTAAAAGAGAACCAAAAGATTACATATCTTTTGTGTATATAGAGGAAGGAGAGGCAAGTGATAGACTTGCACCTGATGTTGAGTCTCGGGTAAGCAATGTCGAGCATTAGGAAAACAATGCCAAGAGAGAAGAAGAATGTGCCAGGAGACAAGAAGAAGCTACTGAGTATCAGGGAGAGGTTGTCGAGCAATCTGACAATCTTGTTGGTGAACCTGAAGAGCAAGATGAAAGGAGAGCAGAACTTGGTCTAGCACAATATGTAAGGAGACATCACAAGCCTGAACAGATTATTGGAGACAAAGCTACTAGACTTCTAACCAGAAGCAAGACAAGAGATCCAACATGTTTACTATGTGAATTCAAGCCTAAGACAACAAAGGAGGCATTAGAGAATGAAGATTGGATAGAAGCAATGAATGAAGAGATAGACCAGATAGAGAGGAATGATACCTAGACTCTGGTGCCGAGACCAGAAAATAAGAATGTCATTGGGACAAAGTGGGTATTCTGAAATAAGTTGAATGAGCATGGTCAAATCACAAGAAACAAAGCTAGGCTGGTATGCAAAGGCTATGCACAAGAAGAAGGAATAGATTATGGGGAGACATTTTACCCTATAGCTAGATTGGAAGGAGTAAGAACCCTACTTGCATATGCTGCCTATAAAGATTTCAAAGTATACCAAATGGATGTTAAGTCTGCATTTTTAAATGGTATATTAGAAGAAGAAGTGTATATTGAACATCTAGAAGGATTTGTTGATCCAAACAAAAGACACATGGTTTGCAAACTGAATAAAGCACTGTATGGACTAAAGCAAGCTCTCAGAGCATGGTATGAGAGACTGCACAACTACCTAATATAGATTGGATTCTCAAGGAAAAATGACACAAGCAATCTGTACATGAAAGATGAAGAAGGTAAAGGAATCTTGTTAGCTAAGATCTTTGTAGATGATATTATATTTGGTGGACAAGATGCCTTGTGTAAGAAATTTTCAAATGAAATGCAAACTGAATTTGAAATGAGTATGTTTGGGGAGATCAAATTTTTTGTTGGTTTACAAGTATATCAGATGGAGAAAGGAATTTTTATCACCTAGTCTAAATATGTTGATGAGATACTGAAAACCTTTGGTATGGAAGACTCAAGGCCAGTAAGTACTCCAATGGCTACTGGACAAAAGTTGTCTAAAAATGATGATGCTACAGAAGTAAACCAGACTTTGTATAGATCTATGATTGGAAAGCTACAGTATGCTGTACACAATAGACCAAATATTGCTTTAGCTATTGGGATAGTGGCAAGATTCTATTCCAATCCTAAGGAAACTCACATGATGGCTGTCAAAAGAATAATGAGATATTTGAAAGGGACTGCTAACTATGGATTGTACTACAA